>WSYH01010451.1:11257-23193 GCA_036426205.1 Ascaphus truei | reverse complement strand
CCTATCCCTGCTGCAGCTGGCTCCTTCTACACACCCCTTTATGGCTGCAATGCTATTGGACCCTCTCTCCTTTATATACCTGCCAAAATCACTGGTTCTTTGGCTGAGCATAGTTCCAGTTGTCCTTACCATTCTCTGCCTCCCTAGTTCTATTTTACAGACCTCCTCGTCATCGGTTTTTCATGTGTCATTACTTAAACCGGTGTTTCGCAGCCCTTGTTTTTCCAAGAAAACCTCTTCTCCACGTCCGATTATGATTTCGGGTCAACAGGAGTACGAGGTCCAGTTTGTCCTGGATTCAAGAATTTCCAGAGGAGGAGTACACTACCTGGTTCACTGGAGGGGTTTCGGACCAGAAGAACGTTCATGGATTCCTCACCGGGATCTTCACGCACCTCGGCTTCTACGGGCTTTTCATCACAAAAACCCTTCCAAGCCTTATCATGGTCGCCCGGAGGTCGCCCCTGAAGGGGGGGTACTGTAAGGATTATGGAGCCACGCCATTCACGGCGTGTCTCCCACTTACCTGCTGCCCCGTCTGACATCCTCGTGGCTCGCATGGACGCCGGAGACAAGCGCGTGAGTTCCTGTGTAGAGCGCGCGCGCGCGCACGTCCTTCTTCCTCTTCTGCCCTTGGATCAGGGCGTGGGGCCACGCACGCAGCCGCGGGCACTGCTACACGGAGGCGCGGCCACACGGAGGCGCAACTGCCTCTTAAAAGGTACAGTCAACCAAACTGTTGCTGCTATTGAATGCAGTCAGATTGCTGCCCTTTATGCCTCATCTCCTGGGACTCATGAGGGACCTATCCCTGCTGCAGCTGGCTCCTTCTACACACCCCTTTATGGCTGCAATGCTATTGGACCCTCTCTCCTTTATATACCTGCCAAAATCACTGGTTCTTTGGCTGAGCATAGTTCCAGTTGTCCTTACCATTCTCTGCCTCCCTAGTTCTATTTTACAGACCTCCTCGTGTACCAAACCGGTTTCCGCTACGTCTTCCTGTACCTCTGGCATCCCGAACTCGGCACACGGCTACTCGACTCTCCGCACCTCTGGCATCCCGATCCTGGCTTACGGTAAACGACAACGTCCCTCTCTCTAACCCTGGATTTGGCAAACGGCACTCTCTACCAACCGTACCTCTCCTGCCCCGATCCGGAATCCCCGACCAATCTACTTTCAAGACGTGCCCTCGTGGCTGTGGGTGGTGTTCCTACCTTCCCACCTCAGCACCGTGGTCCCGTCTCGTTTGTGGTGAGCACATCCTAACATTATGCTCAGCCCAACAAACATGGACCAAGCTGAGGTGGAGCGGACTTTAAATGCCCATACTGCTCTGTTTACCAGATTAGAGACTTTTTTGGAGCAATCCGATAGACGGATGGATACCATACAGCAAAGCCTCCACTCTCTTACTCCTCAGGTCCGAACCCTCACTCGGCAATCTCCACTCGTGGCACCCCCTGCACAGCCTAATCCTTTTTCGTTATCTCCGTTCACTCCGGAACCACGTATTCCGCCACCAAGATATTATGCGGGGGATCCTCAAGGATGTCGGGGCTTCATTAACGAATGTCTTGTACAATTTCGTCTCTCTCCCTCTCGCTTTGTATCTTCTGTCTCCAGGGTTGGCTACATCTACTCCCTTCTCACCGACCAGGCACTGGCATGGGCCTCTCCAATCTGGGAGCAACAGGGGGCACTCACACAGGACATCGATCTCTTCGTTGAGGAATTCCGAAGAGTTTTTGATACACCAGCACGGAAGTTAATGGCAGCTTCTGCTCTTCACCACATTAACCAGGGAGACCGTTCGGTTGATGTATATGCGGTGGAGTTTCGCACTCTTGCTGCTGAGACGGGTTGGAACGATGATGCCCTATCTTCCGCGTTCTGGCAAGGATTATCGGAGATCCTAAAGGACGAGCTCGCCGCACGAGATCGTCCTACTAACCTAGAGGACTTAATCGCTCTGGCTATTCGGGTGGATCAACGCCTACTGGAACGAAAATACGAACGTTCTCATGACCGTTTACGGGTTCCAAGAACTCTTGCACCCTCCTTCGTGGCTCCGTCACCTTCTTCCGGGGACATTCCTGAACCCATGCAGTTGGGGGGCAACAGACTATCTTCTGCTGAGAAGTTACGTAGGCGCACGGCCGGGCTTTGCATGTACTGTGGCAATTCCACTCACGCCTTACCCCAGTGTCCCCATAGACCGGGAAACGCCAGCTCCCAGTGAGATCCGGGAGAGTTTCATTGGGAATATTGACACCTTCTTCCATCACCCAAAACATCCTTCCCACCAGGATAGTCTTGCCTATAATGCTGTCTGGAGAGGGGTTTCACACCCGGGCACGGGCGTTCATTGATTCCGGTTCTGCAGGTAATTTCATTGATGAGACTTTTGCTAGACAGAACAATATTCCTTTTGTCAACAAGAAGACGCCTGTAGGTCTGGAGGCCATCGATGGTCGACCTCTAAAGCCAGCATTTATCACGCTTCAGACGGTACCTCTTCTACTGCAGTTCGTTGACGTCCATACTGAGATCATTACTCTCGATGTAATACACACGCCCTCTGCCGAGTTGATTTTGGGTCTTCCCTGGCTTCAACTTCATAATCCTCGCATCGACTGGACGGATCGGGAACCGGTTCAGTGGGCTCCTTCTTGTGCCAACACATGTACCAGGGTTTTCCAGAGGATTGGAGGAGTGTCTACAATATCCGAGAAGATCAACTCCTTACCTTCTGTGTACTGGGATTTCCGTGACGTATTTGACAAGGCACGTTCTGAGGTACTACCGCCGCACCGTCCTTTTGATTGTCCCATTGACTTACTTCCTGGCGCACCTCTTCCCAGGGGAAGATCCTATCCTCTCTCTCTCCCAGAGACAAAGGCTATGAACACCTACATTGCTGAGAACTTGGAGAGGGGTTTCATCAGAAAGTCTTCCTCCCCGGTCGGAGCAGGCTTCTTCTTTGTCAAGAAGGACGGGTCTCTCCATCCATGCATAGACTATCGGGGTTTGAATAATATCACACGCAAGAATCGCTACCCTCTACCTTTGATTCCGGAATTATTCGACCGCCTCCAGGGAGCAACCATCTTTTCTAAATTGGATCTGAGAGGTGCCTACAATTTAGTAAGGATACGAGAAGGGGACGAGTGGAAGACTGCTTTCAACACCCATGACGGCCACTACGAGTATCTTGTTATGCCTTTCGGGTTGTGCAACGCACCAGCAGATTTCCAGGATTTTGTCAACGAGATCTTTCGGGACATTCTCAACACTTTTCTTATTGTTTATTTAGATGACATCCTCATCTTTTCTAAGACCGTTCAAGATCAGATTAAACACGTTCAACAAGTACTATTACGTCTGCGGGAGAACCATCTTTTTGCTAAATTGGAGAAGTGTCAGTTCCACCTCAAATCCGTGGCGTTCTTGGGTTACGTTATCTCGGATTCCGGTTTCAAAATGGATCCGGAGAAACTTAAAGCTATCTTGGATTGGCCTCTTCCGACTACTCTCAAAGCCGTACAACGCTTTTTAGGTTTCGCGAATTATTATCGACGTTTCATCCGCAATTTTTCTGATACCGTATCCTCCATAACTGCCCTCACTAAGAAAGGTGCAGATCCGTCATCATGGTCAGTGACCGCTAAAGAGGCGTTTGATAGTCTCAAGAAGGCTTTTGTGTCTGCTCCCATCCTCACCCACCCAGATCCTGGACTCCCGTTCACCTTGGAGGTAGATGCTTCGGACATTGAGGCTGGGGCTGTTCTGTCCCAGAGGACTTCTCCGTTAGCCAGACTGCATCCATGTGCTTTTTTTTTCTAAAAAATTTTCATCCGCTGAACAGAATTATGATGTCGGAAATAGGGAGCTTTTGGCGATCAAATTGGCGTTAGAGGAGTGGAGACATTTCTTAGAGGGTACTGAGACACCCATTACCATTCTTACGGATCATAAGAACCTCCTTTACTTGGAGGGAGCATGTCGGTTGAATGCTCGACAAGCCCGCTGGGCTTTGTTTTTTTCACGATTTAATTTTCTTATTTCCTTCATTCCTGGCTCCAAGAACCTAAAGGCGGACGCCCTATCTCGACAATTTCTTGCGGATGACAGGTCCGAGGAACAGCTTGAGTCTATTATCCCCTCTAGTTGTATCCTGTCTGCCAACTCCTTTGATGTCATGAGCAAGATTCAGTCTGAACAGTCACAGACTCCGGGGGACTCAAGGTTCCGGAGGGAAGACTCTACACGGCACCTCAACACCGCAAGAAGGTCCTCGAGTGGTGTCATTCGTCTAAAATCGGCAGGACACCCAGGGATACGGAAGACCAATGACCTGGTTCAACGTACCTTCTGGTGGCCAGAGAGGGCTAAAGATGTAGAAGAGTTTGTCAAAGCATGTAGCATTTGCGCTCGTAACAAGGTACCTCGTGTCAGACCCGCTGGGCTACTTCTTCCATTACCCATTCCAGATCGTCCCTGGAGTCATATCTCTATGGATTTCATTGTGGAACTTCCAGAGTCCAAAGGGAAGAATACTATTTTGGTGGTCATCGATCGTTTTTCCAAACAAACGCACCTTGTTCCTTTGAGGGGTCTCCCAAATTCCCCCAGGCTGGCAGATGTGTTTATTCAGGAGATTTTTCGCGTTCACGGAGTTCCTTCTACCATTGTCTCTGACCGGGGCTCGCAATTCGTGTCAAGATTTTGGCGTGCCTTTTCCAAAAGATTGGGGATCTCTCTTCAGTTCTCCTCTGGATACCATCCACAGACCAATGGGCAAACGGAGAGGGTCAATCAAAGCTTGGAACAATATCTCCGATGTTTCATAACAGATACACAGGAGGACTGGGTGGATCTACTTCCTTGGGCCGAGTTTGCTCTGAACTCTCTCCGCAATTACTCTACCGAAGAATCTCCGTTCTTTATAAATTATGGATTCCATCCTTCCCGGTTACCCTTCTCTTCGCTACCATCAGGGGTACCAGCAGTGGACAAACACGTCTCCCACCTGAAGGTTTTGTGGTCTAAGATACAGGAGAACTTGAAGGTAGCTACAGGGAGACAGAAACTCCAAGCAGATCGCCTTCGACGACAAGTGCCGGAGTTCATCCCAGGGGACAGGGTGTGGCTTTCATCTAGGAATATCCGGCTGAAGGTTCCCACCATGAAGCTTGCTCCCAAGTTCCTCGGTCCCTTTCCCGTGGTTAGGAGGATTAACCCTGTGGCTTACGAGCTACGCCTTCCACCTTCTATGAAGATTCCATCGGTTTTTCATGTGTCATTACTTAAACCGGTGTTTCGCAGCCCTTGTTTTTCCAAGAAAACCTCTTCTCCACGTCCGATTATGATTTCGGGTCAACAGGAGTACGAGGTCCAGTTTGTCCTGGATTCAAGAATTTCCAGAGGAGGAGTACACTACCTGGTTCACTGGAGGGGTTTCGGACCAGAAGAACGTTCATGGATTCCTCACCGGGATCTTCACGCACCTCGGCTTCTACGGGCTTTTCATCACAAAAACCCTTCCAAGCCTTATCATGGTCGCCCGGAGGTCGCCCCTGAAGGGGGGGTACTGTAAGGATTATGGAGCCACGCCGTTCACGGCGTGTCTCCCACTTACCTGCTGCCCCGTCTGACATCCTCGTGGCTCGAATGGACGCCGGAGACAAGCGCGTGAGTTCCTGTTTAGAGCGCGCGCGCGCACGTCCTTCTTCCTCTTCTGCCCTCGGATCAGGGCGTGAGGCCGCGCACGCAGCCGCGGGCGCTGCTACACGGAGGCGCGGCCACACGGAGGCGCAACCGCCTCTTAAAGGTACAGTCAACCAAACTGTTGCTGCTATTGAATGCAGTCAGATTGCTGCCCTTTATGCCTCATCTCCTGGGACTCATGAGGGACCTATCCCTGCTGCAGCTGGCTCCTTCTACACACCCCTTTATGGCTGCAATGCTATTGGACCCTCTCTCCTTTATATACCTGCCAAAATCACTGGTTCTTTGGCTGAGCATAGTTCCAGTTGTCCTTACCATTCTCTGCCTCCCTAGTTCTATTTTACAGACCTCCTCGTGTACCAAACCGGCTTCCGCTACGTCTTCCTGTACCTCTGGCATCCCGAACTCGGCACACGGCTACTCGACTCTCCGCACTTCTGGCATCCCGATCCTGGCTTACGGTAAACGACAACGTCGCTCTCTCTAACCCTGGATTTGGCAAACGGCACTCTCTACCAACCGTACCTCTCCTGCCCCGATCCGGAATCCCCGACCAATCTACTTTCAAGACGTGCCCTCGTAGCTCTGGGTGGTGTTCCTACCTTCCCACCTCAGCACCGTGGTCCCGTCTCGTTTGTGGTGAGCACATCCTAACACCCTGGTAGCCGAGCGGAGAGGCTTTACCATGACCTAATATACTCTTATTCACAAAATGTACAGGACAAAACCACATACAGCTCAACCCCCTTATAACGCTGTGCTTTGGGTCCAAAGAATCACATTGCGTTATAAGTGGATCATGTTAGAAATAATGTACAATTGTATGCATTGTACAATAAAGTATTTAAGATACCAATAATCGTTTTGTAAAGTATTCATAAATACAAAAATTGGGAGCCACGCTTGCATCGCGTTATAAGCGGATTCGCGTTGTAACGGATCGCGCTATAACGGGGTTGAGCTGTACATTATTTTACCTCTTATTTCACCAATGTACAGTAACATGGAAGGACTTGAATACATTCTGACTTTAGTCTTTTCACCCTAGACAGAATTTAACTCACTATGTTCTAAATATAGACTAATTATATACTTTTCATTACAGGCAGCCTTTTCATACAATGTAATACTATTTGTTAGCAATTAGTACACACAGCTACTGACTGTTCAGGTTTTTGCTGGATAAATAGACAAAAAAACCACAAAGAGGTTTTCTTTGTATTGGCAAGGTACATGTATGGTTTTATGCCTTCATTATCAGCGATATTTCTAACTTGACTTGCAGAGTATAATAATAATAATAATAATAATAATAATAATAACAACAACTTTATTTCATATAGCACTTTTCTCCCAATGGGACTCAAAGTGCATCACAATTACAGTATATTGTGCAGTACGTAGATTCCCCTGGTTCAAACTCAGTGTCCTTGTTTTACAGTCAGTGACTTTACTCACTGAGCCACTCCTAGGATTAGTACACAATAGTACATATTAGTACACATTAGTCCTAAGAGAGATTGCACTTTAAAACGAGATAGCAGATTTAATTATCAATAAATAAAGTCCCACTTTCTATGTCTATTGGTTTTTTTTCCGTACCTGTGTCATGTGATAATATTGTTGGAATGCTAGTATAACATCTCCATTGATGTGAATTTCCTGTTCCCCATAAATGTCCTCCGGGCAGACTTCATGTCCGGTGACAGCACTTTCCCAGGGGAACTTTGCACCCTAAAATAGGCAAAAATAAATAAATAGCATAGACAGATATATAATGATCATATATTGTATTTCTGTTGGCCCTTTCAGTCCCTAAGCACTTTACAATTATACTTCATGCAGCTACCCAGGGATGGCATCCTAATTGAAAGGAAGAAAAAAAGCAGTTATTTAATCATAGTCAATTAAAGATAAGCCTATGTACAGATAGTCCTCGCTATCTAACGTTTCACTTTACAATGAATAGCATATCCAACGCTTTACAATGGAACCCCAATGGCCATTTTTCGACGCCGGAATGCGTTATCCAACGCTCACCGCCACTGTATAACATGGGCTCACTTTGCAACGGTTTCACTATCCAACGCTACTTCCAGAACGGATTCCGTTGGATAACCGAGGACTGCCTGTACTAAGATCATATCTAAGGCTGCGTCCCTGCTAGCGCTAAGCGGGCGGCGCTTGCCGTGGTTACTTACATATATAGATATATGTGGACATACAAAAAAAGACTAACAAGATCCCTTATAACAGCACTCTATATATGCCTAAAGTAAGATATAGAAATCAGAAACAAAAAACCGGGAACCAAAGTCAACTTGGAAAAATGTCTATGATTTTAATACAGTAACAGTAGAACACACTAACATTTACAAACATACAAACACTGATGGCGGCCTGAAATATGCTAGAGAAAATAACACAAACATGACAAGAGAAAAAGACAATCTGAGGACTAAATGCACAGTACAGGAGGGCCCCAGGTATACGGCGGGTTCCGTTCCAGGGGCCCGCCGTATAGTGAAAATCGCCGGAAAGCAGTTCCGGCGATTTTCAGTTCTGTGCATGCACAGAATGGCATTTTCGCCGGTCTGCGCATGGGCGGCCTATGGTCTGCGCGCGCAAACTACGGTATGCGCGTGCAGACACCGGTCTGCGCATGCGCGCCGGGCGCAACCGCCCGTTCTGCGCATGCGCGACTGAGAATCAAAGATGGCGACCACCTTCTCGGTGCCGTTGTATCGGTGCATCGCCGAAAAGCGGGGCCCTGCTGTACTGAAAAGAACTAGTAACTAACAATCCTGATATGAGTAGTGATTCAGAACAGTAAAAAATGCAAAAACATCCCCACAGAATCCTAGCTGCATGAGAAGAAAAAATGAGATCTCTATCTATATCAAAATGAAATCAAACAACTAAGGAGAGATAAATAAGTTGAAATAAACGTATGAGTGCTAGTAAAACAGCACACATAAAAGAAAAATAACAACCAAAGGGGAGCAACAGGGGAGGGAAAAAGGATAATAAATATAACACTCAAACCCTGTGTATAATAGTCCAAAAAATTACACTACTAAAGCATGCTGAGGTGTCAACAAACACTGTAGTTTAGAGCAATAAAGGAGACAGATGTAAATAAGTCTGCTGCCCAACTCAGCATCTATGTTGGTGCGGAGAAGCATATGAAAAAGCCAGTGCTGTTGAAAAATCCTGGTAATTGACAAAAAGATACTACTGTAAGCTGTAGGCATCCATGTTCCAGTCCTTATAGAACCCAGTGAAGGAGTAATACCATCTACAGTCTCAGTGAGAAGTCCAGGAAGTACTCCAAGAAGATAATCACTAGCAACATAAATCAGGGGGGGTCCTGCCATCAGGGACACTCATATATAGATATATGTAAGTCCCAGCTCACGCAGTGTGTGTGTGTGCTCGTGCGCCTGCACACCCGCGCTCGGCGCTTATGTAAACAAAAAAAACTACTAACTTTCCAGCGCGCTCAATGCCCCCCTCGCGCGGGCGCCCGTAAATGCCAGGACACCCGGCGCTCATGCTTGGAGCGCTCTCCAAACATGAGCGTGCTCAGCGCCAGCGGGGACTCAGCCTAACCCTCCCTGCCCAGCTCCTAGGGAGTTCCTGGAGGAGCTTGACAAAGCACCATTGTGGTCCGGAACATCGCCCAAGTTTTTCAATGTGTCTTGCCAGATGGTATAAATACATTCCTTCCTGAATTTCATTAGGCAAGTGCCTAAAACGGCACAATCGGTCACTTCAGCTTATAACAAAAGAAGCTCTTTAAGGTAAAATTGAGAAAAATAAACAAACACAAGTAAAATTACATTTCAGATTTGCATGCGATAATTTAATGCCAAAACTGTGATTTGCAATGCGTAGTACAGGCATACCCCGCATTAACGTACACAAAGGGACCTGAGCATGTATGTAAAGTGAAAATGTACTTAAAGTGAAGCACTCCCTTTTTCCCACTTTTGATGCACGTACTGTACTGCAATTGTCATATACGTGCATTACTGATGTAAATAACACATGTGTAACAGGCTCTATAGTCTCCCCGCTTGCACACAGCTTCAGTACAGGTAGGGAGCCAGTATTGCTGTTCAGGACGTGCTGACAGGCGCATGCGTGAGCTGCCGTTTGCCTATTGAGCGAAATGTACTTACTCGCGAGTGTACTTAAAGTGAGTGTCCTTAAAGCGGGGTATGCCTGTACATCAGCCTTAAGGCCTTGGAAGCATGCAGATCAACCTGCTGAGGACAACATCAAACTCACAACAACACCCGTGTTTTTGTTTCTATAAAAAAAAATTCATGTTTTCTTTATTCTGATTTTGCCAAAACACTTTTATTAAATAGCATGATACAGCATGAAATGGAGTAAAATGTGTACAAATCATAAAAACAATTGGGAAACTAAAATAATATAAGTGAAATGCTTACAATAATGTTACCCTGTTTTTCACCATTATCATACACTGCTTCCACCGCAGCAGGTGATCGGGGATAATGACATGCAAATGGGTACACGCTAAAATGGATGTAGTCTCTTTGTAAGTGGATGCAGCCGAGACACACACTGCCCCCTACCTGGCTCCTCTCCAAGGTGTGCTCAGGATGTGACGTGATGGACATGGCCTCCAACAATGACATGGGACTCTGGAGAGGAGGGGTTAGAGAAGGAAAGTCTTTAAGTGTCCCTGGTGGAGCACGAGGGGGCAGAACTGCTGCAACCCTGGAGGATTTCGGGGTGATTCCAGGTGATCAAGGAGCCAATCCGAGAACGTTATAACTCAGCAGATGCTGGGTGGCCAGATCACAGATCAATCCAATAAGGTGAGACAGCACCGAGCAGCAGTCTGCCTGACACCAAGAGATGTGAGAAGCTACCAAGGGGATCCTCATCACAGAGAAGTAAAGGGTACTGAAGTCTTTGTGAAGACACAGGCCTGCTACATTACAACACTATCAAAAGAACTGCAACAGTGTGGTGGCACCAATATACAGGCCCCTAAGTACAGGGTCGGTTGGTAGTGGGGAAAGACATTGGCATACACCTGCGCAGCATCTTGAATGACAGATATATTGTTCATGTTGATGAATGATCCTCCTGTTTGGGGTTCATATGTACCTCTACTGGTTCACTAAGGGTTATGCTATAAATACTCCTGTATTATTTACATCACGGTGTTGTTTTTCCATTGTCTGATCTAGATGCTCGGTAAGAGATCTAGCATGGGCCGATATAGGGGAGTAGAACTTGGGCCTCCATCTTAGCAGGCATCAGTCTAAGGATAATATGAGGGGTTTCATGGACAAGAAGCAAAAGGTAACACACTGTGTGCTTGTTTGCATGTCATTGCCCAGAATCTCTGGATACAGTGGAAGCGTTGTATGCTAAGAGGTAATGGTGAAAGACAGGGTTACAGACTTGTCTGAGAAAAGTGAATATGATCACAAGTGATATTTTTATTTGCTTTACTCTGTACGGTGGAGGGTTTTTGGCACTTACATATCAATATGTATTTTGGGTTTGGTTACAATAACCTAAAAAGATATGGTGAGAAACACAGAGGTGGGTATGTGGTTCTGATTTTGGTTCTAAATATTTTTTTTTGTTTGGGTTCTAAAACTCTGAAGGGTTTTGGTTTTGTATTTGGTACAATCGGGCTCCAGCAGACTTCATTGCTCCTTCGATTTAACGCAGAATATCTCAGATTTTCCATATGATTCAATGACAATAATAACACAAAATATCTCACATATTGCACCAGCCGGGGCAATAACCTACATCTGTATTTGTACGGGTCTGATTTTTCACACATGGTTTTACCCTTCTCTACGTACAATCCTGTGTATTCAAGACCAACCTTCGAAGTGTACATATGTGATTATCTAACACATGCATACATTGTGCTCTTGCTCCGGTGTAAAATGTATGAAACTTGCTATTTGAGTTTCTTTCACCTGACGCTGATTTCTTGGGCATTGAGGTTATAATGACACCTCAGAGCTGGGGAATCTAACCTGCCATAATAAAAAAGGAAAATAGTGGCAGGTACAGGCACATATTTTGATACAGTAAATCCCATTTTAATATTGCACCAAGCAACTCCTCCCTTAACTGTTCCTATAACCGCTCCCTATAACTCCTCCCCTAACTGCTCCTATAACCTCTAACCTATA
>WSYH01010451.1:0-11248 GCA_036426205.1 Ascaphus truei | reverse complement strand
TCCTCCCAACTGCTTCTATAACCTCTAACTCCTCCCTAATTACCTAACCAACCTCTCCCTATTATGCCTCTCCTAACGTCTCCTATACCTCTCCCTATAACTCCTCCCCCTTACTTATGTTTCTATAACCTCTCCCTATAACTCCTCCCCTAACTGCTCCTATAACCTCTAACCTATAACTCCTCCCCTAACTGCTTCTATAACCTCTAACCTATAACTCCTCCCCTAACTGCTTCTATAACCTCTAACTCCTCCTATAACCTCTCCCTATTATGCCTCTCCTAACTGCTCCTATAACCTCTCCCTATAACTCCTCCCCTTACTGTTTCTATAACCTCTCCCTATAACTCCTCCCCTCAACTGCTCCTATAACCTCTCCCTATTACGCCTCTCCTAACGGCTCCCCTATAACCATCCTATATAACTTCTCCTCTAACTCGCTCCTATAACCGCTCCCCTTTTAGAGATGGGTGGATGTTTTGCACAGATCTGAATTTGCCATGAACATGGCGTTTTTTTCACATATTTAAATATTTGCACATTGTTAGCGCTGGGAAAGAACGCAATGAGCTTTGTGTTTTATTTTGAATACTCAAAAGTGTGAAAATGAGCTACAGTTTGCAAGTTCACACAGATAACGTTCCATTGAAGACGAAAATTCACCAGTTTACTCACCCTATAATTTTCTCCTGTTTTCAAGTGACCCTTTGCACAGCATATGTTGTAAATCCTTCTGGCAGCAACACAGCATAATGTGACAGGTTAAAAGCCCTACATGGGTTACTGATCCTGGAACAGGGAAAAACCCCCCGGCGCATCCTGGAAAGTGTATAACCGGGGAATATAACAAGGAATTTACAAACCTTATAAATAAGGTCCCCTCAGTTTCGTCTTCTCGTCCTATGGCTCTGACCCCAAACAGATCTTATCCAGGATCCTTATTAGTACAGGGATACAGAAAAAAAAGGGGAGCACATGTTGAGGATTTGGGGTGTGTATGGTATCTATAATAAAGGTGGTTATCAAGATATAATAAAAACACTTACACGGCCTTGTGTAATGCTATCACAGCAGAGGTTTCGTTGCAGTTTTCTTTTCTTTTTATTCCCTGGAGTGGTTTCTTCTTCTTCTTTTCAGGTCCAGATTTTTCTCCTGTTTTCACCGGCGTTGTATTGTTTGTAGGTCTTTATTTATATAGCGCCATTAATGTACATAGCGCTTCACAGTAGCAATACATGTGGTAATCGAAATAATAACAATAATATAAATAACAGATCATGGGTATAAGTGCTTTAGAAAACATAACATTAGAAGAGGAGTCCCTGCCCCGAGGACTTCAATCTAATTTGGGACGTTGGGATGTCCCCCTCAGAATGAAAAATGAAAAACAAATTTTTTAAGGGAAAATGCAAATGATATTGTTAATCTCAAACTGTTATAAATAAAAGGCAGCAAAGACTGCAACACTCACACGCAGTGTGAGTGCAATCCTAGGGGAAAGTGTAATTTTTCTTCGTATGGGATCTTCATATTGTAACCTACAGGGATGATAGGGGTCTGGTATAAAATAATGAAAATATAAATATAAAATGATACTCACACGGCCTCGTGTGAGCAAATGCACATAAAAGATCTTTGAGTTCTTTTGGAATAGTGGTGCTAACTTCCAAAAGGTGGAAATATTAGCGAGTAGCCCTCCTTGATGTCGGTTGTAAAGCAGAACAATGTCTTCGTGCTAAATAGACTACAAGTGATTTTATTGAGCCATTAAAACACTAAAAAATCACTACATAAAAATACAATAAAAAATATACAGAAAAAAAAAAAAGTGATAAAAAAGCGTACAGCCCTCTGTAGGATTTGTTCGTGGATCTCATGGTACGCAGCTAACTTGCTCCGCGTCCAGGTATAGTGCTGCTTCCCTCTTGATCCACTCCTTGACAGGTGGCTATATTAGACCCAAAATTGCTTAGTGATGAGAGCAACGCGTTTCGCCCCTTCTGGGCTTCCTCAGGCTCCGTAGATCTATTGTATTTTTATGTAGTGCATTTTTAGTGTTTTAATGGTTCATAAAATACTTGTAGTCTATGTTAGACCAAAGACATTGTTCTGCTTTGCACCGACATCAAGGAGGGGCTACTCGCATAATATTTCACCTCTTGAAGTTAGCACACACTATTCCAAAAGAACTCAAAGATTACGTTTATGTGCATTTGCTCACACGAGGCCGTGGTAGTATCATTTTTAATATTATATTTCATTTATTTCTCATGCACCCCCTATAATCCCTTAGGTTACAACTATTCTCCCATAGAGCAACGACACTTCCCCCTAGGTTTGCACTCAACATCACTTGCGTGTGAGTGTTTGCAGTCTTTGCTGCTTTTTATTTAAAACATTTGGATTAACATATCATTTGCATTTTCCCTTAAACATTTGTTTTTACATTTTGTTCATTCTTGAGGGGACCTCCCTCTGCCTGATGATTTTTACCAGGAGAAAAATCTGGACCTGAAAAGAGAAAGAAGAAACCACTCCAGGGAATAAAAAGAAAAGAAAACTGCAACGAAACCCTTGCTGTATAGCATTTACACAAGGCCGTGTAGTGATTTATATCTTGATACACCCACCTTTATTATAGATACATACACACCCCAAATCCCTCAACCTGTGCTCCCCCTTTTTTTCTGTATCCAGTTACAGATCCTGGGCTTCTTAACTGCAGAGAATGAAGCACATTCTGAGGTTCTCTGTAAGTACCACACCGCGATGCCTCACCTTGTATCACCTGCTCTGCGCGTTCTGCACTGCTCCCCCCAACGTCCGTATCCTGTTCTCAGGATTTGACGGGCACATCTCGGGGTAAAAACAGCAATATATTGGGGGTACATACATCCAGGGGTCCTAATACCAGTGGGAGAAACAGAACATAGATGGGTCCTTAATTATAATTATATATATTTATTATATATACACATATATATATATACAGTGTTCGACAATTAATGAATTAATGATAACCACAGCCCGTGGCGAGTGGATTTTGGCCGCTGCTGCGGCTCTCATGAATTCCTCCTGCTCGCACCAATTTTTTTTTTATATAATAAATAAATAAGTATCCACTTTCCCTGATTGCCTGACGAGGAAGAGCCGGCTTGCTGCCCGGGGGGATTGTAGGCTGGGGGGGGGGTATCCCCATTGCTGGGGGGGTCCCCACATCTGCTGACCATTGACTGGGGGGTGTCCCCGCGGCTGCTGACAATTGCTGGGGGGGGTCCCGTGCTGCTGACCATTGCTGGGGGGGTCCCGTGGCTGCTGACCATTGTGGAGGGGTTCCCCGCGACTGCTGACCATTTCTGGAGGGGTGTCACCGCGATGCTGACCATTGCTGGGAGGGGTGTCCCCGCGACTGCTGACCATTGCTGGAGGTGTGTCCCCGCAGCTGCTGACCATTGCTGGAGGACACAGGTAGCGCTTCCCCTCCGTCCCACGTCTCTATGGTCACCGCGCGGGCAGGGTAATGGAGCTGGGAAGAAGGGAAGCTCTGGGCGGGAGGTAGAGGGAGGGGTGTGCGCGCGCATGCGCTGGAAGGGGGGGGGCATGTGGAGTTCCCGGTCACGTTTTACCATAGCGGGAGGTTGGTTCTCTGTGGCCATGCGGCAGGGCACCGATTAGCCCGTTTGCCCCCCCGATGCCCCCCATAACCTAATCAGAACCCCTACTAATGTGGCTGCCTGACCTCCCCCTGACCCCCTCCTGGCTGCAAGCCTGGGCGCACGACGCGGCTTGCACGTTCCACGTTCCCTCGGGGCGGTTGGTGGCCATGCGCCTACCGGCTGGCCCCCCGATCCTCCGTCTGCCTGATCCCCCCGCTGGCCCCACTACCAACTGCTGGCCCGCCTACTCTCTTTCCCTCCTCATCCCCCCCTTGCCCCCCCACCTCCCCTGGTTCCCCCCCCCGTCGCCCCTTCCATCCTCCCGGCAACTCCTGCCTATACCCCATGGCATTGGAGGACAAGCAGGCCCTGGTGACATTTGGCCCCCTCCTTCCAATGAATCCAACCCAGTCACCCACCCAGAGAGTGTGGTCTGGTGTGTGTGTTTGTGTGGTGAGTGTGTCTGTGGGTGTGGTGGTCTTTGTGTGTGAGTGTTTGTGGTGGTTGTGAGTGGAGTGTGGGTGAGTGTGTTTGAGTGTAGTGAGGGTGTGTCCGTGTCTGAGTGTATGTTTGTGTGGTGAGTGTGTGTTGGTGTGTGGTGTGTTCTGTCTGTCGGTCTGTCTGTGTGAGGTCTGTGAGTGTGTTTTGAGTCTGAGTGTTTGGTGTGAGTGAGTGTTTGTTTGTTTGTTTGTGTGTGTGTCTGTGAGTGTTGTGTCTGTGAGTGTGTCAGTCACCCTGTCAGCCTCTCCTACCTGTGTCAGCTCTCCTGTCGCAACTCTCTATTGTGTGTTCTCTCTTGTGTCTTAATGCCCTATACACAACCGAAATACCTACACTGCTTTCCCCGTCACTATTGCGCCAAACGCTCTGGGCTGTAACTTCTGCTTTAAAGGTAGCAATACTGGGCACACATTCTCTCTCATCATCACATCGTCGTCATCACTCCTGCCTGAAGGGACATTCTTGGTATGGTTCAGCTTTTCACACCATAAACATCTCTGTGGCTGCTCTTTTTGTGGACCACGCCAGGATAACCATTCTGAAAGGACATGTTTTGTGTGGCCAGCAATATTACACATTAAAACACAACATTGTATCTCCATTTTCTACCTTCAGGTAATTCTCACCTTGAACTACCTGGAGGCGCTATTTCATTTACCACACAGCACTTGCTAGCTGCAAATTCACTCACTTCAGCAAAAAGCATCAACGTTACATACAGCACTGCATCTTTTCATACCCGACCGGCAGAGACTTTACACTTCTTCAGAAAAAAAATGTTTTTTTTTTTCTCTGCTGAGTTCAGCACCGTAACATATCTTCTGACCTCTGGGTGCTATTGCATAAAACACTTCAACACCTCCTCTGTGCATGCGTAAGCACAGTGATTACTCATAGTGGGACAGGCTTTCTTGCTTTTTACTTCGTTGGGTGGCCATTTTAAATCCCCGCATTTATTTTCAAACCCACAGTTTCCGCTGCTTGGTGCCTTAGGGACTGCCCGCATTAACTCCACCTATTGTGATGCCGACACCACATTGCAGTCTCTTTTGTCCCCAAATGAGGCAGGAAACACTGTACTTTTCTAAGCAGGGGATTATTTACAGGGATAAATAATTGAATAGGCACCCACCGTCCCTTTGAGAAAAAACAAACTATATAAAATCAAGCCTATTTCCATTAGGAAAGCTAACTACCTTTCAGCAGCAACCCTTACTAACCCGGGTGGATAGCTAAGCTCATTCACCCCCCAAACAGATATTATTGCTACGCACATAAAGTCTCTGTATACCGAAAATATGGGTTTGGCTTATCTGTAAGTCCAACCGACAGTCACTGCTTCAGCACAGCTCTCTCAGCAGTGTCTCTCAGAACTTCTTTTACCAGCCTCCATTAGCTGGGGAGCTACTGCTGTCTTTAATCCCTTCTCTGGGAAAAAAACGCTCACAGTGCCTTGCTGCTTCCATACTTTTAAGGCACTTCCTGATTAATTAGCCAGCAGGTGAACAGCCAAGCCAGAGAGGATATAAACTCTATGAGAGCTGCAAAGTCATATACAGTAACTGCCCTACTCAGCCCCTAGAGGACAGCAATGGCAAACCACATACTGTATATATATAGTATATGTATGTATGTAGATAGATAGATAGATAGATAGATTTAGATGATAGATGAGATTAGCAATTCTCTATCTATATGTTATACAGTGTACCTATGTACTGTATATTGCTTATCTCATATTCAATATCTAGGATTGCATTTTAATTAAAGTGACGTCCCGCCTGGAGACCTGATGCATTGTATTTAACAAAAATCTGAAACCTACAGTATACATTTGTTTAAATCATTGATAAAGTTAGTTTATAAACGGGTGAGATGAGCCTTGGGAGGGGGTTATTTTCTCTGCTCCCTTTTATCTGATGTCACTGCACGTTCAAAAGAGTTTGCACAGACAGAGAGCCCCCTCTCTCCCTTTCCTTATCTTATTTTGTTCCAACCGGGTGTGCCAGAGGTTGAATAAACACGTGTGAAGCCAATAAATAGTGAAGATGAGACAAGACAAAGGATTCTGGGAGAGAAAATAGCAACCAGAGTCTTCATGATTATATAGCAGCCCATCTTATAACTACAAATTCTGTGTGTAGATGTCAGTAGCTGAAGAGATGTTTTTGACATTACATTTCAGGGGTCGACTTGTAAATTTGCGACTCCCCCTCCCCCTCTGCGCTCTGTTTTGTTACTGTACCTTGCTGCCCATTTTGCCTATCTCCTGTATACCTCAGACCCTATTAACAGGAATTGGGATTTAAAAAACTCATGTCTTACCCAAGTTATGTTCTAAATGAATGACACATTTTAACATTATATGTATCGTTTTCTTTGTACGGGACGAGCACTGGATTCCAGCCGAGATCAGCCTACCTAATCTGTTTATCTGTTTGATAAAGAATCGGCAATCATCCTAATTACTTTCACGACAAAAGACAGAGAGCAAAAGTAACATAGTGGCTTTTGAGGGCTCTTATCACCAATACGCTTGATTGTAAAGATTGCAAAAACACCTCCAAGGCTTTGTGAACATGGAATTTTTTTTAGCAAGGTTCATCGCTCATATTAAAAACTATATTAAACATGTCGTATCCTTATCTCCTTGCGGCCTTAGTGACCTGCCAAATGTTAGGAAATCTAGAATTTGTACTATTACACAAAAGACAATGTTATGATTACACTGTCATGCCAAGTCAGTTGGATAATTAACGTTATTAGTAATTAGCATTCCCTTACCAGTTGTACACCAGTTTTAAATTAAACACACAGATACCCAGTAAGACCATACTGTATAACCCCCCAAAATTACCACTATGTATATTTAGATATATATATATATATAGATATATATATATATTAACATTATATATATGATATCAAATCAATGGCACTCAATAGAAATTCAACTAATGAATAGGTGCATGTCCCAATAAATAAGAAAAGTATACATACCGATAGCAGCAAAAAGGAGCGACAGCACTCAGGTGAATGAAAATGAATGTATTAATACAAACAATAACTCCAACGTTGCGATCCCACAGAGGGGATCGTCCTCAGGGTGTTTCCTGCACCACCAGAGAAGTCCCCCTGTGGGATCGAAACGTTGGAGTTATTGTGCTGTTTCAATACAATTAATTTTCATTCACCTGAGTGCTGTTTCCTTTTTGCTCGCTATGCGTAATGGTATACTTTTAATGTTTAATATATAGATAATATCTTATATAATATATATGGTTGTGTTGTCAAAAGAGTGAACTTGAGTTGGCCACAGTTATACTACAAAAAAAGCAAAACACAAAGGGAGCCCAGAGCTTCTTCCAATATTGCACAAAATACACGTGAAATACCTATCTATATGTGCTCTCTTGAAAAAGGGATCATTTCGTTTAACACTTTGGCCAAAGCATTATAGAAGCCTGCGAGCCAATTCCAAGGACGATGACCAAATTATCGCAGTCCCTAACAAACGCTTAAAATCTTATTTAACTGTATAAACGAAGAATGATCTGCCAATTGTCTCTGTCACAAACAGCTGCATGGAAAGACCTGACATATGAAGTGGGAGGCGGTAGGGGGCGAGCGGTTAAAAACAACCTGGGATTGAGGGGCCACGAACCCCATACAAGCTGATACCAGCTGGACTAAGTTAATAAACACCCATTAAGCTCATATAAACCCTAAATTACCCTATATATATAATATTATATATATATGTAGCCCTTTTTGTGCACACCTGAACTAAGGGAACTACGGTGCATAAACCTGTGGCTTCAGGACTCCTGAGCCTCCGCAATTGGGGAGCCTGGGGGTATACCTTTATACGAAAGAAAGGAAGTGAGTAGAGAAACAGGGGAAAAAGGGAGTAAAAAGAAGAGGGAGAGAGGTAAAAACGAAGTCGAATGGGGTTAAAGTAAGCCATGGGGAATAGTTGGTGGAAGAAACGAGGTGGAGTGGAGATAAGGGTGGGATGGGTGAGAAGCGAAAGGTGGGGGAGCGCCTGGGGTGTGGGGCAAGAGTTATAGGTAAAGTAGGGGTCAGAGGGGGGAGCGTGGGCAGGTTAAAAGGTGGTAACGTAGAAACGAATCACTTGTGGTTGCGCGCCTCACTCACCCAGGATCCCCCCTATAGAGATTATACCCTGAGCAAGAACCTAACAACAACAGTATGCAACCAAGCCTTTTATATAACAACATGAATAACAAATGATATGCAGCAATTATGCAGAATAAACCTTTACATATACACACAACGTGTCTCCGCCACACCTTATTGGATGATGTCCTGTACTAAGTGGCTTCTGCCACTCTCCTTCCTTAGGATATGTCTCATAACCAGTAAATTATTGTACAATATGCCATTCCCTCAGGGAACCCAATTAGTTAGTGGGAGGCGGGATCAGCGCCGGTGACCTCGGTGTAGGTGCACTTGTAGATAAGGAACTTCCGGTCACTACAATGACCTTGACACCCACCACGTGCTGTCCTGATTGTTAATCCAGCCTTGTGCCCGTCTCTCCCCTTCTGCAGCACGTCAGAAAATTGGGAAATCCAAGATTGCTTCCGCAACTCCCGCGCTGTCCGCATCTGAACCTCACTAAAGGGAACGTCCCTGAGACATGGGGCGTCCTTACAAATACAGCACCCTACTTGGCCGGGGAAAGACTCCTGGCGCGGGCATACCCTATCTAAGCATACTTGTCCACTGACCCTCTCTCTCGCGCCAGACGATGTTTCCGCCAACCTCTTCCTTCTCCTCCCTCGCTGCTCTGACCCACCGCCCACACGTACATCCGGTTCCCCTGCATACACAGTCTCTCCTCCTCGCTCCCATTGGTCCCAGCCGTCAGCTGACCTCCTGCCCATCAGAGTTTCATATTTCAACACCCCCTCCAATTCTCTACTTATGATTACCCTTCGCGCTCTTCCCCCCCTCGCGCATGCGCAGCCCAACTGGTACGGGCGCCACCTCGTGTCATAACATGGACAACATGCTGGCGCTCGCCCAATGCAACCGACATCGCGGAACCCTTAATATATTGGTACAATCCCTTACATTCTCCCCCCCCCAGAATCCAGCGTCCCCGCTGGACTCCTTAACCACATATATATTAACTATGTACAACAACCCTCTCCTCCCTAATTAGTGTTAACATCTCATTAAACAGTACATCATATCTTGCATCCATGCCTAGCCCACTGCTGAGCCTCCTAATTGGGTGCCCCAAACTGATCATATGCCATTCGCATGGGAGGGTGACTATTTTCTTTGACTTCTGGCTGGGTTGATCCTCCTCTGCTTCCTCTGCAGAGTGCCTCAGTCTAACTGGTATTCCGTCTCTTCTACCCTTTGAGGGGTGTTCACACTAACACGTCTCTTTGGGGTGGTAAACATGGACTTTGTTGGTTCTAGAGAGGCTGACTCACTGGAGTCCAAATGATCAATGTTCGGGCCAAAGGCTCTTTATACACCCTGGCTCCTTCGGGAGTGCCTCCACCCGGTCCGGAAGGCCCTTTGGAGAGTTCCCTCCCATTTAATCCCTCAGAGGTGCAATTTTTTATAGTCTCTGAGCCATCCTCTGTGTATTCAACTGCTCCATCGAGGGCAGTGGCTGGGGCTTCCATTCATTCATTTTCATATCCGTCCCTACTTGAGGTATGAGAGCAGATATTCCTATGCCACACTTTTACCGGCTTCAAAATCCCTTATCCTGTACACAGGCAAACCCGGCATCTGTTACTCCACGCTCTACACACCCTCCCGGCCACCGTTCCTGCGCCAATTTATAATGCTTTCCCAGGAACAACCTTTTGCGTAAAAAAGGACCGCATCTCCGGGGTGGAATTGCCTTGTAACGTACTTGTGGTCATAATCGCCTTTTTATTCCCCGCATTTAATTGTGCGGAATCGTCCGCTCGGCCAATTTGTAGGCCCACTGTAGACTGCCTTTAGTCGCTGAACGTATCGGAAGTGCGTCCTATGATATACCCCATCGTAGATATCCGTAGGCGCAACATCGACCCGGTAACCGGGCTTCCCTTTTCCGAACATCAAGAAATACGGGGTATACCCAGTGGACTAATGTCGGGTGCAATTATACGCATGTACCAATGTTCGATCGTGTTTCTCCACTCCGTCTTTTGCGGGCTCTTCATGTACCCACATATCCAGCACGGTGGCGACCTTACCATTCTCTGCCTCCCTAGTTCTATTTTACAGACCTCCTCGTTTACCAAACCGGCTTCCGCTACGTCTTCCTGTACCTCTGGCATCCCGAACTCGGCACACGGCTACTCGACTCTCCACACCTCTGGCATCCTGATCCTGGCTTACGGTAAACGACAACGTCCCTCTCTCTAACCCTGGATTTGGCAAACGGCACTCTCTACCAACCGTACCTCTCCTGCCCCGATCCGGAATCCCCGACCAATCTACTTTCAAGACGTGCCCTCGTGGCTGTGGGTGGTGTTCCTACCTTCCCACCTCAGCACCGTGGTCCCGTCTCGTTTGTGGTGAGCACATCCTAACAGTAACATGCAAATGAGCACATGATTTAAAGGGACTGTGTCTTGAACAGTGACAAACTTGGATGGGATTGTTTCTTTAAGAGTAACATAAACTTGGAGGGATTTGTTGCATCAAGAGTAACATATACTTACATGGGATTGTTGCTTCAAAGCATTAGGCCTCAGACATAGAGCAGGCGCATGAGTGTGTGATGTATGCGTGTCTGTGCTTGCCGAGATCAGTGGCCTGCAGGTTTGAGGGAGGAGGGGGAGTGTCCCACAGAGCAGATCCTGGCCCTCCCACCTCTTGGTAGTCCCCAGTTCCTAAGATATAAGTAGTTTTTCCACCAGGCAAGTATTATTTAATACGCCCATCCTCGCTCCTACAGCCAATAGAAAGCTGCACAGTTATCGGGAGATGATCCAGCACCATTTTATTGGTGACACCTGCGTCCGTAATGTATTTGTAGTTTTTTGTGTCATACGCACACAAATGTCAGAAAGTCAGAAATGCTAGAAGGTGAGCGACCACGATTTAGG
>WSYH01010450.1:0-23196 GCA_036426205.1 Ascaphus truei | reverse complement strand
CATCTCCAGCTCCCACACGGGATGCGCGGGGAAAGAAGGAGGGGAACACCCCCACTACCATCACTCACGGCGCGAGTAATCGGGGAGGGAAAGTGCGGCGGGGACGGGGGAGAGAAGGGGGGAATCCCCAATACCATTACTCGCGGCGCGAGTATGGGGAAGCGGCACGGGACCGGGGAGAGAAGGGGGGGGACACACCCCAATACCATCACTCACGGCCGGGTGAGATTCGGGGAAGCGGCGTGGGACCCGGGAGAGAAGGGGGGGGACACCCCCACTACCATCACTCGCCTACGGCGGTGAGTATCGGGGGGGGAGGGGGGGGAGGAAGTCAGGAACACCTTGGCTCGCAGGAAGGAGCAGAGGGGGGCGTAGGATTGGAGAGTACTTACTCTGCAACCTAACTCCGGCCAGAAAGAATGGGCTGCCCGTGGGGGCGGGCTATATAGAGCCTGGCCGCGCACCACCACAATGCTCGTGGGAGGCGCGCGCTACAGCTGTCAGGTAAGGGGAGTTTTTTTGTTTTTTCAGGCAGTGCGAGCGGGAAATTTTTAGCGCGAAGCAGGGAAATTTAAAAAAAAAAAAGCACGTGTGCTGCTTGGGGCCAATATTACTCGCCCGGGGGTTAAAATCCACCCGCCCCCGGGCGTTGTAAATGTTAGTTTGTCAAACATTGTATATAATTTTCAAATGACAGGGGTGCCCCAGCTACATCAAATGACAGAACATAATGGTAATAATTAAAGAAATAAGTAAGTACTCTATAATGCTAGAGTAAAATAATAAAAATGTTTATAGTAGATATTTTGGCCAAAGTATCACAAGCCTGACACACCAAACGTCAAGGTAAACCATACACAAGTGCAGTCCTACACCTATGTGACATTACAGTCCAAGATTAGGTGGGTGTGGGGTTCAGCTTGCTGGGTGTGTGTTAATAATTTCTGACTGGAATCAGTTTGTAGGAGGTTGTGGGCACCTCCCCCAAGCTCATGTCACCTCCCCCTTTTTAATGTTGGATCTCATTTTGCTGCAGGTAAGGAATCTATTTGGTTCTTCCCCCTCCCCACGTAGGTATAGGGAACAGATGCAGTGTAGTGTAGGGACTTGCACTGCATTGTGGTTACCTTGACCGTTTGGGGGAAGCGGAGACCAAGGAGGTAAGGGGGGAACACCCCCGCTACCATCTCCAGCCCCACACGGGACCGGGGAAAGAAGGAGGGGAACACCCCCACTACCATCACTCACGGCGCGAGTATCGGGGAAGTGGCGCGGGACCGGGGAGAGAAGGGGGGACATCCCCACTACCATTACTCGCGGCGCGAGTATCGGGGAAGCGGCACGGGACCGGGGAGAGAAGGGGGGGGACACCCCCAATACCATCACTCACGGCGTGAGTATCGGGGAAGCGGCGTGGGACCAGGGAGAGAAGGGGGGGGGACACCCCCACTACCATCACTCGCCCTACGGCGTGAGTATCGGGGGGGGGGGGGGGGCAGGAAGCAGGGAACACCTTGGCTCGCAGGGAAGGAGCAGAGGGGCCGTAGGATTGGAGAGTACTTACTCTGCAACATAACTCCGGCCAGAAAGAATGGCTGCTCGTTGGGGGCGGGCTCATATAGAGCCTGGCCGCGCACCCACAATGCCTGGGAGCGCGCGCCTACCAGCTGTCAGGTAAGGGGAGTTTTTTGTTTTTTTCAGGCAGTGCGAGCGGGAAATTTTTTAGCGCGAAGCAGGGAAATTTAAAAAAAAAAAGCACGTGTGCTGCTTGGGCCAATATTTACTCGCCCGGGGGTTAAATCCACCCGCCCCGGGCGTGTAAATGTATAGGTTTGTCAAACATTGTATATATATTTCAAATGACAGGGGGTGCCCCATGCTACATCCAAATGACAGAACATACATGGTAATAATTAAAAGAAATAAGTAAGTACTACTAATAATGCTAATAGTAATAATAATAAAATATGTTTATATAGTTAGATATTTTGGCCAAAGTATCACAAGCCTGCACACCAAACGTCAAGGTAAACCATAACAAGTGCAAGTCCTACACTCTATGTGACATTACATATAGTCAAGATTAGGTGGGTGTGGGGTTTCAGCTTGCTTGGCTTGTGTGTTAATTAATTTCTGACTGGAATCAGTTGTATGGAGGTTGTGGCACCTCCCCCAAAGCTCATGTCACCTCCCCCTTTTTAATGTTGGATCTCATTTTGCTGCAGGTAAGGAATCTATTATGGTTCTTCCCCCTCACACAGAGGTATAGGGAACAGATGCAGTGTAGTGTAGGACTTGCACTTATTGTGGTTTACCTTGACGTTTGGTGTGCAGGCTTGTGATGCTTTGGCCAAAATATCTAACTAAAAAAACATATTTTATTATTATTAGTATTAGCATTATTATTAGTACTGAAGCATTATTTCTTGTAATTATTACCATGTATGTTCTGTCATTTGGATGTAGCATTGGGCACCCCCCTGTCGTTTGCTATATTCACTTGCCACAGCCCTCTGGCACTCTATGTGGCATTACATATTGTCAAGATTAGGTTGGTGTGGGCGTTTGAGCTTGCTGGGCTTGCGTGTATAATATATACATATATATATGATATATAATATATTATTATATTATATATATATATTATAAGTGTATAACAAAAAAACTATGCACTCTCACCACAAATGGCCAAAAAGTGTCCAAAGAGAACTCCCACAAAGCGTGCACCATTTCATTCAGAGCCCAAGTTTACTTATTTACTATTATTATATATAATTAATAAAAGGCATTTAGTTAGCCACAGAACGGTATAATCTAGTTATTTTTTTGATTATTGAAGCTCGGCTAACACGGTACTGATACCTCTACATGTATATATATATATATAATATTAAATAAGTAAACTTTGGGCTCTGAATGACATGGTGCACGCTTTGTGGAGAGTAACATTTTGGACACTTTGTGGCCACTTTTGTGTGCTACGTGCATAGTTTTTATCTTTAATAAACAGGGACCTCAGACTCCGCAAATGTATTTAATATTTCTTAGGTGTTGGCAGCGTATACAGTAGATATGATTGCAATCGAGATAGGGGTAAATATTAACTCATTTAAGGTACCTTGCACAGGAGAAAAGGAAGTTGGGTAGAGTAGCCGTGTGTATTAACCCTGGTTGCATATCTAAGTCACATGCTCACAAGTGTGCCGTCAATAGCAAATGGTATATTGGGACTTGTAGAGTGGAGATATTGTTGATTTGAGGGACCTATGCAGAAGGTGAAAAGTGGACCAGCTGTGTATTAACCCTTGTCCCATATGCAGGTCACGTGCTCATATGTGTGCAGTGCAGTACGTGACAGTTCCATTTATGTCAACTATGTCTATCGTTCATCCATTTTTCAATCAATGTTGTCTATTCTTGAGCCAGTTTTCAATCCAGGTGCAAATATTTTTAATGAGTCCAATTTCCTTTATTTTGTACACTAACATCTTGTGTGCAAACATATCAAAAGGCTTTGCAAAATCTTAGTAGGCCACATCAATTGCATTTCTCTGATCTAAATTCCTACTTACCTTCTCAAAGAAACTAATAAGGTTAGTTTGGTGTGACTTATGCTTGCTGATTATTACTAATAATTGTGTTTTCCATTAGGTATTCCTGAATATTATCCCGTATTAAACCTTCAAGTAGCTTCCCTGCAATTGATGACCGGCATGGCCACCATTATGGCGGTGCAGTTGGTACCACTGCACCGAGCCCCACAATTACAGTGACCCCACATTCTACCCCCCAATAATTAAACTAATTGCCGGGGTAGAGCACGGGGTCTCTGTTAATCTCTTTCCTTCTCCTCCCAGCACCTTCACCTCCCTCCACTGCTCATTTGAGAGTCCTCACTGGTGACATTGTGCTCCTGTAAGGCACACAAGAAATGCCCAATGCATTTCAGGAGACCATCTTCCTTCATCGGTGGCATTTGCAGCCAATGCTATTTTAACTGCTCATAATGCAGAATTGTGCTTTATAACACATAATATCACAGATCTTCCATAGGATTAAATGGCAGTGATAATGCAGAATAACCCGACATAACGCGACAGAGGATAAAATAACCCTAGCTACATCTGTATGTACAGTAAAGCTGAATAGAATTTCTTAATTCCTTCAAATATTGCATTAGGTTCAGATACCAATCTGCCATCTGGAAGCCTGAGTGAACAATACCGTGTCCTGGTTTTAAACATCCTGTCTGCTTTATTGCTTTTTTTTAGTATTACTGTCTTGTCCACAACTGAGCCTTTCCGGCCTTATGTGAAAGAACATTCAATTTCTCTCTAATATCAATTAACTGCTTTTTCAAACATATTTTTATGTACTGAAGTGATAATTAGTGTAAAGCGCTAGTTAAACTTGTGAGTCAATGTTCAGTGCCAGTGATTGGGTGTGAACATACAGTATATATAGATATAAACAACAATTATACAATTGCAACGTTATGGAACAAACAAATTGATTGTCCAATTTGATTGAATTCGTCAGATGCCTATAAATTCTTGCAGATTTTCTTGGGAAACCAGAGTTTGAAACTTGGGAAAAAGGACTTTTATGATGCTTAGACAGTTAATAAAATTACACAATTGATCTATGAAATCAATCCCATCAGAGGTGGGTGTCCATGGAAATCAGCTCTACTGTTGGGAAATCCTTGATGATTTTTGCAGTTCCGTCACGCATATATGAAAATAGAAACAAGAAAAAGATTGCAACAATAGTGCATTATCCCTGAAGATTTTAACTTGTCATTTCTTGAATTGCAATAAATATGTGTATCGTTGATATAAACCAACATTTACTGTATGATCATAATGATTGATTTTAATAAAACTTTGGTAAAAAAAAAAAAGCAATGAAAAACACTTGAACAAACAAGGTTTAAAAAAACAAACATATCATGTTGGCTAAATCCTATTTTCAACGTTGATGTGTAACATTTTAAATCTATTCACTAGAAGTAGCTAGGACATGCACCGTGAAGTCACATCTCCCTGCATAGCTCTTATAGAGGATCGGGCTGTTTTTATGTTATTTTTATTACATAGGATTAAAGTAGATGGTCTGCAGGGATGAACCGCATAACCTTCAGGTCCGGGGACCCCATGCTTACAGTTTCGTCTGCTGGTATCTACTGCAAGTATAAATGCCACGCGCTATGGCCCACGTGAATGGAATTTTAAACAAGCAGGAGATACCGGCACCCCATACTGGTGCCTGTACCTTGGGAAGCACGGGGTCTCCAGACCTGAAAGTAATGCGGTTCTGCTCTGGTGATCCCCTGCTTCAATCCTATGTAATAAAAGTAGCTTCCTTACCTTAGTGGCAAAATGCTAAGGTAATAAAGGGGTAATAAAGGGGTTAAACAGAAGTACCCATTTTTTGGGGGGTTGAGGGGGTGGGTGAAGGTTGTTGTTGCCATGGGTTGGGTGGTTAGACCTCCAGGAAAGGTTGGAAGGAGGGGTTAATCCCTTAATTATCTTAGCAGTTGCTACCACCAGCAGTTGCTACCTCTGTCTTCCCACCCGGGAGGCTTAACCACACACCCTGCAGCAACTACCTTCACCCACCCCTCTCTATCCCCAAAAAACACACATGAATGGGCTAAAGCCCTAGTAGACAAATATGGTTAAAAGAGCTTTTGCCCAATCATATATACAGTATCATAAAATACAGATAAAATAAATGTTTTACTCACCCTTGCCATGATGAAGGCCTTCCTCCTCCTACTGCTCTTCGTTCTCACCATCATTGAAGAAAGGGATGATGCCCAAACATTAAAACATAAGTAACCCCTTAATTACCTTAGTGGCTATTACTTCTAATGTAATTAAAGGGTTACTGGTGTTTTAATGGGGTGGGTGTTGCCCCAGGGTGGATGATTAGGCCTTCTGGGAGCCCTAATACCTCTTAATTACCACTAAGGTAAGGAAGGGGTTAACCGCTGCTGCTACCACACAGGAGGCCTAACTACCCACTCCAGGGCAACTACCCCCTTCACTCACCCCCTCAATACAATGAAATACAATACAATACAATCAAAACAAACACTAGCCATTTAATCCATTGCTTGCCACTGTGGTTATCTCTGCCCTCAATGGGGGCATAGATAGCCACATTGGCAAACAGTGGGAATTCTACTACCCACTCCATATACCCCAACAACCCCCGCCACCCACACTTACAGTATTGGGAAAAAGCCCTATCAGCCAATTCTGGCTAATAGCGCTTTTGCCCTTTCAAAAACAATCAATAGCTAGCAACCGTGTAGTAAAAAAAAGGAGCACTTATCCCTGCTAGGATCAAAGCCACCCTCATCATCATCTTTAGTGCCACAACATTTAAATAAAAACACTAGTTACTGGCCAGTAATCCTTTAATTACCTAAGCAGGTAGTAACTGCTATGGTAATTAAGGGGCTAACGCCTTCTGCTACCTACCCGGAAGGCCTAGCCACCCTCCCAGGGAACTACCCTCATTACCCATACCCTCTACCCCCATCACCACACATACATATGGGCAAAAGCCCTAGTAGACAAATATGTAGCCAAATAGTAGTGCATTTGCCCATTTGTGACATCTAAAAAATTTCAATTAAATAAATACAATAAAAACAAAACACTAGCCAATAAATCCACTGCTTTGCAGTGTGGTTATCTATGCCCTCAATGGGGCACAGATAGCCACATTAGAAAACAATGGGCACCCTAAAAAGCATGATAAAATCAATGAAATAAATACAATTTAAAAAAAAACTAGCCAATAAATGAATTGATTGTCTCTGTGGTTACCTATGCCCTCAACAGGTGCACATATCACCATATTGGCAACCAATGGGCACCCTACAAATGCTGACGATATCCAGGTTTAGTGGACAGCACAGTGAAGGTGAAGCATATAGGGGAGACTCTCTTAGTGGGCCTCCTTTGCTGTTGCTCAGCTATGGTTTCTAAGTATCTGAGGTAAAGTTGACACAGCTGAGTAGCTTTGTCAACTGAGTAACATCCCTCACAGCCATGATACTGGGGGTGGGGGGTTATCTTTGGTTAAAGTGTCCATCTTTCCTTGTTAATTAGGCATTTATCTGAATGAGAAGCCCCAACAGTATCTGTAGAAAGGTGTTGAGAGCTTTCAATTCTCTGCGATGCTGAATCATCTCTGGAGAAGCTCATTACATAGGAGCATGTCAGAACCCTCAAATTTGAAAGAGAATATGTTCCTCATAGGCTTCATTATTGCATCTTTAAGTGTAAGAACTTAACTACAACATCCCTTGGAGGGCTGTCAGGGGTTGGTTTCGGCCTCAGTGAGTGATGAGCCTTATCAAATGCTTATTAAAATTCTTTTGATTCATAAACATAGACCTATTAGTTTTGTCAGATCAGCTCCAAATTCTCACTCCGACTTCCTCTAGAACATTTTGCATCCAAATATTATTGCTTCTCTGCCTATTTTAAATCTTCATGGTGGTTTTTTTTATAGAGCAATCATTAAATTTTTGAACCCGAGTACTCTAAGTGGTGACTTCATGTTGGGCTTAAGCAATGTTTTCTGGTTTATCTTCTAGATCTGCCACTTTAGCACCATACTGTACCATTTCGTCCTTGAATTCACATTATTTCATATTTAAACAAGCTAAGAAAGTTGTTTAGTAGAGATGTGTTGGAGATATTTTATTCTGTAGGTAAGCTCAACTTCCTTACGATACGATATCTGTATCCTTTTGATTTTAACTGACAAGCAGTTGAGAAGCAGTAGGCCCTGGATTGTCAATCTAAAATATTGGGGTACAGTAAGATGATTTGTACATTGTCATGATAATGTCATGAGATTTGGTGTATGTTAATACCTAATTTGCAGGCCGAGTGTATATCGGTGCCAGTGGATGGTTATGATGTGCAATTGAGTAGGGGGTGAGACCGCTGTGACCCAACTAGCCCAGGAATCTGCTGAACAATTCCAGATACTGACGCACACTGGGGATCAGGGAAGGGTGACTGACAGGGGTTGTACCGGAGTGGGGGGCAAAGATAGTCTCCAAGTACAGCCTGCCATCACAGAAGATCTCAGGGGGGTGTTGAGGGGGGATTGTGCAAAGGGGGGGGGGGAGAGAGCTTTCCATTACAGCCTGTCATCCCTAGGAACCCAGAGGAAATGGTAAAGGTGTTATTTGTTTGAGCGCTGGACTAGCGTGTAAGCTAGCCCCTTCGCTCATTTTAAGGAGGAAGGTGTCTTGATAATGTCATGAGATTTGGTATATGTTAATACCTAATTTGCAGGCCAAGTGTATATTGGTGGCAGTGGATGGTTATGATGAGCAATTGAGTAGGGGTTAATACTAACTTGCTGGTTCCTTGAAGAGGAGAAAGGGGGGTTGGCTAGAGTATCCGTGTGTATTTACCCTGGTTGCATATCTAAAGTCACGTGCTCACTTGTGTGCTGTTCGTGGTGGTGGTATATTGTGATGGCTTGAGGAGAGATACAACTTATTTGAGGGACCCTTGAGGGGGTGAAGAGTGGGGCAGCTTGCGGGTTGTGTATTGATCCTTGATCCTGTAAGAGGGTATACTGTCCATTTGACGGACCTTTGCGGAGGTGAAGAGTGGGTGCGCTTGCGAGCGTCGGTATTAACCCTTCTCCCGTATGCAGGTCGCGTGCTAGCAGGGGGTCGTACGTGACATACATATATTGAGAATAATGCATATTTCTTCTGGAAATGCTGCATTAAAAATTATATCAATAACTCTTTCCTGATTACAATATTTTTTAGGAAAAAGGTGTCTCAATATTTTATAGTACCAGTACCAGTGATACTGTATCTAAACATGTGACAACTCTCATCAGGTTGTATTTGTATACTATATATTAATAAACTCCCATCAATTCTAATTTGCTGAAGGTTTTCATCTTTAAGTAAGGAGAACAGATTACGAAACCATAATTTCTCAGCATCCTAATTTACAAGCCAATGAGGTTAATGGAACCAAGTGTACTGTACCTCTTAGTCACATATATTTATATAGTTTGTCAAATTCCGTTGCGGCGCCAAATTCAACCAGTAGCAGTGACACATTTAAGGAGTCAAATTTGGGTGTTTCATTGATGCCTTTTCTAAAATAAAAATCTACTTATGTGTTTAAAAGTCTTGTTAAAGTAGTTTTAATGTGTTAAATCTTAGGGACTGAAGTGTATTCTTAAATCAAGTACATATATTATTATATTTATTTATGTTAAAGTATTTCTGTATCCTATTCTAGTTTATTACTATTATAAGATTTATATTTTTTACAGCTTTAAATAATTGTAAAATCTTGAACTAAAAAGAGAGCACAACTCCCACAAGTTATATATAAGGGGAGTGAAAAAAGAGATAGTGCCGCACGTCTTTAAACCCAGCTAAATACAGTATCCAAGTAGCCTGGTGATATACAGTTTGCACTCACAAAACATTGATCGATTGCAGGCTCTTCAAAACAATGGTGGTCCTCACACAGATCTTTAATATAAGAAATAAAATAGAGAAATAAGGTAATCCTGTAGAATTCTTTTTAAAGTGAAATTAAAAATTTGTACCCTCACAAACGGCATAATGATATAAGCATTAAGCTGACAGGCAGCAGGATAGGACCCCTGATTACCCCCCATTTACCACCACATGACTTCTCATTGGCATCACTTCTGTTGTTACTTCCATGGGCGAGTCTGTCCTCACAAGGCATCTGTCCTGGGTATTGTATTGTATGTCTTTATTTATATAGCGCCATAAATGTACAAAGCGCTTCACAGTAGTAATACATGTCGTAATCAAATAAATAACAAATAATATAAATAACAGGTCATGGGAATAAGTGCTTCAGACATAAACGTAACATTAAGGAAGAGGAGTCCCTGCTCCGAGGAGCTTACAATCTAATTGGTAGATAGGGGAACGTATAGAGACAGTAGGAGGGAATTCTAGTAAGTGCGTCTGCAGGGGGCCAAGCTTTATGCATCATGTGTCCAGGATTATCCACAATGCTATTCATATGCTTCTTTAAGCAAAGGTGTCTTAAGGTGGGTCTTAAAGGTGGATAGAGAGGGTGCAAGTTGGGTATTGAGGGGAAGGGAATTCCAGAGGTGCGGGGCAGTCAGTGAGAGGTTTAAGGTGGGAGAGGGCTTTAGATACAAAGGGGGAAGAAAGAAGACATCCTTGAGAAGAACGCAAGAGTCGGGATGGTGCATAGCGAGACATTAGGGCTGAGATGTAAGGCGGGGCAGAAGAGTGTAAAGCTTTAAAAGGAGGAGGAGAATTGAGTGTGAGATGCGGGATTTGATCGGAAGCCAGGAGAGGGATTTCAGGAGGGGAGACGCAGAGACAGATTTAGGAAAGAGTAGAGTGATTCTGGCAGCAGCGTTTAGGACAGATTGTAGGGGAGACAGGTGAGAGGCAGGAAGGCTGGACAGCAGAAGGTTGCAGTAATCGAGACAGGAGAGAATGAGGGCCTGAGTCAGAGTTTTAGCAGTTGAGTAACAGAGCAAAGGGCGTATCTTTGTGATATTGCGGAGGAAAAAGCTACAAGTTTTAGAAACACTTTGAATGTGAGAGGAGAATGTGAGAGAGGAATCGAGTATGACCCCTAGGCAGCATGCTTGGGCTACTGGGTGAATGATCATATTTACAACAGTAATGTGGAAGGAGGTAGTAGGGCCAGGTTTGGCAGGATGTATAAGGAGCTCTGTCTTTGCCATGTTAAGTTTCAGTCGGCTGATGGCCATCCAGGATGATATTCTAGAGAGGCATTCAGAAACTTTGGTCTGTATAGCAGGTGTACTGTAAGGTCAGGGGTTGAAAGGTAAATTTGTTTGTCGTCAGCATAGAGGTGATATTTAAACCCAAAAGATGTGATTAGGTCACCTAGAGACAGTGTGTATAGAGAAAAGAGAAGGGGTCCCAGGACAGAGCCTTGGGGTACCCCCACAAAGAGATCAATAGAGGAGGAGAAGGTGTTAGCAAAAAAGACACTGAAAGTACGATGGGAGAGGTAAGATCCAGGATAGAGCTTTGCTACGAATACCAAGAGTATGGAGAATATGGAGGAGAAGAGGGTGGTCCACGGTGTCAAATACTGCAGAGAGGTCGAGTAATATGAGAAGAGTGTAATGACCTCTGTCTTTGGCAGCTTGGCTAAGATGATCATCTGCCCTACATGTTTCACTGTTGGCTAGCTTCCGCAGGGGATAATGTACCAATTGTCGAGTCCATCTTTAAATACTTTTTTTTGCTGATGGCATCATCATGGGTTGTTATGTCAACAATGTAATATACAAAATGATGTCATATATTATTATAAGAAATCCAATTTAACAATAATTATATTGTAATGAATGAATCTGCTATCAAAGGCAGAATATCATAAGTATACAGTATTATTGTCTGTGCATTTCTTATATATATATATATATTATATATATATATATATATATATATATATATAATAGCAAATATAGCTGTATGCTCATCTGATGTCTTAGGCAGGTCGCGAACCCGCTTTCCCCATTATCACCAGCATACAGCACTTCCACTGCAGCAAGGGTTTTGGGAAATGACATGCAAATGAGCACACAGTGTCACTTTTTGCCTCAATAACCATTTTAACATGGTTCCCTTAGGCTTAAGCTTGCTGCATGGTCACAGCTTTGAGCACAAGCCAGGTTAAGGGCATACCCAGAAAACCACCCACAGACAGCTGTTTCGACCTTGATGGGTCTCATCAGTGTGGGGGTTGATTTTACTGGGAATGCAAGAGAGGCTATGGGATAGGCTAAACCATAATACTGAGTTAAGTTATGGTGGTAAAAAAGTGACAAAAACCCTCCACAGGAAAGCAATATGCAAATATAGCGTTATGCTCATCTGCATGTCTTAGGCAGGTCTGCAACCCCGCCTTTCCCCATTATCACCCAGCATACAGCACTTCCACTGCAGCAAGGGATTCTGGGAAATGACATGCAAATGAGCACACAGTGTCACTTTTTGCCTCAAAACCATTTAACATGGTTCCTATAATAATTAGAGGAGAGAGAAAAGAGAGCGCACGCCCCATAGTGTTATAACTGTTATTTAATAAAGGAAATGGAGGGGGAGGGGGGGAAAAGAATCGCACTCACAAGGATAAGGAAAGTTAAAAGCGTGTCGTGAAAAATCACCACCATCAGCGTCTTTTTGTCTTACTTGTCTCTAATGTCGCTAACTGGATATAGACGATCCGTGGTCATCAGGATATTCAACTCGAACGTAGTAGAACAAGGGAACCGGCAATGAATTGGAGTCCTCTGAAGATCTTTCAGCTGCGTGGCCTGTGAATGTTCCACACACGAACTGGCCTGTTCGGCGCAACATAATGATGAATGTCCGTGACGTAGTGCGTGATGACGCTCCCTGAGCGTTTCGTCACTCTCGAGCGACTGTCACGGGCCCTTTTATTCTCCAACATCTCCGCTTTTGTTTGGGTATTTTTTTCGAAATGCCACACACTTACACGCGTTCATGCCGCATTCATGCCAAGACAACGCTAATAAATGAACGCGGCTGCGGCTTTAAATACCGGAATATGCCGCATCAAATACTGCATCTGCCCGCGGTTTTCAGAGTTGTGCCGAAACGGCCGCACGAGGGCTAAAGGCGGCCGCCACTGTATCTATCTATCTTATATATATATATATATATATATATATATATATATATATATATATATAAATATATATAATATCTGATTGTACAGTATGTTTCAGTTACACTTGGAGAGTTACATTGGAGGGTACAGCTGTTCCAATGTTTGCTATAGGATGTCATTACATGTGAAGATTCTAAGTAAAAGAGGCATGGTCAAATCTATTCTAACAACCAGAATTGACACAAAAGGTTATACTATGGTTTCAAGTTGCTAAACTGTGGTTTGCAGTTGAGTTGAGTAACATGCCATTTAACCAATGAAGTATGCTGATATGCCATTTCAGTACAAGAAGCTTTAAGCTCCATATATGTTCAGAAGAAGTTCACATGAATCGTACGTATGTAAAGACATGTTAGGGTATAACATTTAAAGTTAGTTAAGATGGCTGACTGGGAGGGAGAGATGATAACATCATGAAGAGAAAGACGTGTTATAATCTGGAGAAGATAACTACAGAAAGCTATAAGTGCAGCGATTCTTAAGATTATCATCTATATTGAAACGTCATCATTGCCATTTACTATTTTTTTATGCAAGTAATTATTCAAAATAAACGTTTTATTTTGTGGTTCAATGACAAGAATCTGAATTCTGTTATGCTGGAGGTAAATATATAGAAAAGACGTAATCAGGACATTAACCTGACGAGCTACAGTACTTAGCCTTTCATTCAGTTTTTTTCATCACATTTGGATTAGAGGGAGGTGTTCGAAACATCCTGGATCCAAGATTGAGAAAAAATTGAAACGAAGGGAAAAGAAGTGAAGTCTTTGGTAGATTTGACAACGATTAACAAAAAAAAGAGACAGAGAAGCACATTGTAAGGATCCGTGATCCTCGGCGTGCTCCTCGGCTTACCCAAACCGGTGACCGGGTGTTCCGCTTCTCCGCCTCCTGACCACATCTCGCATGCCGGCAAATACCAGCATCCCACTAGGGGCGCGCGGACCACAATCTGCACAAATGCCGTCCCCACTGGTGCGCCTCCAGGCTACGCAGTGCGGTGACGCCACGGTCACGCAGCATGCAACCCGCTATGCACGGGCTCTCGCACCACATGCGCAGAACCTTCCTTGCACCTGCGCTTACTACACCTGATGCTGATTCTTCTGCCTATGTATACACCTGTGCTATCTCTCCAGCCAACCACAGCGAGGCATACTCCTGAGTATGCTCCAACCTCCAACATGCTGGGTCGTTTAATGCAAGTTTAAGGCATTTCTGCATTGACTAATGGCCCATCAAAATAACAGCAGGGGTCCTGGCAATGGGACTGCCAGGGACCCTAATGTGTTAATCCGATGGGTCATTAGTCAATGCAGAAATGCCTTAAACTTGCCTTAAAAAAGCCAGGTTACACCCAGCATGTACCCAGCATGTAACCGTTCTAGTTTAAAGGCAAGCTTAGAATAATTGTTGTCTCGTTGTTGTTTCCCTCATCTGAACCCCAATTTCCCACAAACCAACCGGGTGGCGGAACCCCATGGGTGCAGAGTTTTTCTTAATCAATGTTTCATACAGTTTTAACTTATGCCTTTCGATTAATTTCTCAAAGATCCAAGGTGGCGTACATTATACGCTACTCACTGATGTTGCCCTGGCCTGGGATCTCCCACTGCGAACGAAAATCGGATCTCACCCAGAATATCAGACATTTACCCAGGAAATCCGCAGAGTCTTTGATACGCCTTGCCACAAGGTAACTGCCGCTTCCTCTCTTTTTCAATTTATCGGGGAGGAAGTCGATTCGTGGCCAGAACGCTTTGTAGTTCCGCAATATTGCCGCCGAGATGGATGGAATGATGAGGCATGACAGCGCCTTCTGGCAAGGTCTTATGGAGATTTTAAAGGATGCGCTCGGGGACATAAACGCCCACTGATCTCGAGGAACTGATCGCCATTGTATTCGCGTTTGATCAAACGTCTGCAAGAGAAAAGAACTGAAAGATCCCATATGGCAGCTTACTCCGAATGTTCATTCTTCCCATTGCGGTACAGCTGAAACCCCTTCTGCAGATACCACAGCCTATGCAACTTCGATGGGTAACAAGTTGTTTTCCAGCTAGAAACAGAGTAACCTCAACACTGGTTCTGGCCTCTACTGTGGCGATCCTGGACATTAGTCTCTTTTGCCCACATGCCAGGAAAACACTAACTTCCAAGTCCATGGGAATCACATTAGGAACACTTCTATATCCCCTATAAAGCTAAACAGCTGCGCACCAGAATCTTGCTTCCTGTTATGCTTACCAGCGAGGGCTTCCACACTTCTGCAATGGCGTTTCTGGATTCCGGGTCGTGGAGACAATTTTATCGATAGGATCTTCAGAAGAAGAAATAACCTTCCTCTCGTTCGCAAGACATGCCAGTAGGGTTAGAAGCATAGATGGGGACCTCTGCAACCAACATATATCTCTTAAGACCGTTCTCTTCTGCTTTGTACAAGTGAGGACCACACAGAAGAGATCCAGCTGGATGCCATCACACCCTTTCGGTGGACGTGATTTGGCCTCCCATGGTTGCACCTCCACAATCCATTCATCGATTGGTCTGACAAGGAACCGGTTCTGTGGAGCTCCTTTTGTTCCAAGAACTGCGCTGTGCCCATCAAGAGTATTGGTGGGGTTACTGTCCCAAACATGAGAAGGGTAAATTGCCCGAAGTCATGCCGAATTTCAAGACGTTTTTTAATAAAGCCATATCTGAGGTCTTACCACCGCATCATCTTTTGTTTTACTTCGACATGCTGCCATGGCTCGTACCTCCCAGGGGAACTCTTACCACTTTCCTTCACTGGCAGAAAGCTATGAAGGAGTATATCCATGAAAAATTACAAAGGGGTTTTATTCGAAAATCTTCTTCTCCAGCCTGCGCAGGCTTCTTCTTTGTGAAGAAAAAAGGATGGGTCACTATGTCCATGTATTGATTACAGAGGTCTTAACAAGATCACTGTCACGGGAGACTTCTGTGGCAGGTAGGATCTGTGGCCAGAACAGCAGGAGCGTAGTAGGGGTCACAAGCAGAGATTAGAGGCAGAGGGCGGCAGATAGCGACGTCAGTAACAAGCAGGGGTCGAGGCAGGCGGCAGGTAGCGAAGTCAGGTAACAATCAGATGTTGGCAACGAGGGAGACTGGAACCGGGACAGGTGAGAGGGACAGGTCTGGGAGCAGGGACTGAGAACGGAGAAAAACAGGGACAAGCCAGAGATAACCCAGCAAGGGCCTTACTGCGAACACGACTCAAATACAGGTACAGGAACAGATCAGGATCAGTAGGGATGGCATAGGAGTCTGACTTAAAAACGAGGCAAGGAGGAACAGGAATGGAGGTTTATATAGGAAGGCTGGGAGGTGGAGCACAGGTGCAGAGGTGTCCCGTATCAGAGTCTGGAATGTTCCTTAGTTTGCAGCAGCAATCCCGGTGGACAAGTTATAGGTACTGCAGGCTTAGAAACAAGACATTGAGAGTGGCAGCAGTCCCGGTGGCCCAAGACGTGGTACAGCAGGCTAGAGTAATATGACATTACTCCCCCCTCCCAAGAGCGTTCTCCCGGACGATCCTCACAGGCTCTTCCCGGAGGCCTTGTGACAAAGTGGACTCAAGGTGACCCATCTCTGGTGGTTTGTTTAGAGGCGGGAGAGGGTACTCCACCGGTACATTGGGGCTTGCAGTGAACCCCCGAATGGGTGCGCTCAACCCAAAAGCAGGGGCAGAGAACATCAGGGAAGTGGCATCAAGGACGATGAGCAGCCTTTCACATGAGTCAGTGGGGACAGAGTTTGCTCTCCATGTCTCCTCTGCGACTGCCGTTTGGTGGCATCACCGAATGATAGACCAGCTATTTTTGAGTTTTCGGCTCTTGAAGCTGTCCTTCTGCACTTCTTTTCCCACTCCAAGCAGTTGTCAGTCAGCTTCTTTGAGTTGAGTCGCGACTCCATATCTCCCAGCTGACTTAGAACAAGGCTTAAATGTATTTCGTTTTCTTTATTCTGACCTGTAGCTGCCGGTACTCCCTCCAGACCTTGTCCAGCTCCAGCTGCAGCCCGGCTTCTACCTGGGCTATGTGTTCAACACTTTGCAGGCTCAGCCATCTTACCTGATGCGCAGTGTCAGGCCCAACAATTGACGGACGGACACCTTCTCTCCTCTCTTTTTTGCAAGCTGTCTTGCTTGAGCTCAGCGATCAGCAGCGCTGTGAGATGCTGTGAGTGTGTGTTCAGCTGTCAGCTTTAGCTCTTCCTTTTTTAGGTTATTGTTGCAATTTTCCACTCCTCAGTGAGAGAATGAGAGATCCCTGGTTAAGTGCCATACTGCAATTCTCTTCTCAGGACTTTTCATCTCTCACTGAGATAATTTTGAACTAGTTCCAAGCATCCCTCATCACGTCTTGGAGCTCTGCAAATCCTTTGTATATCTCGAGCCTTGTCTTTCCAGGTCTCTTTTCTTGGGTGTACTGGCGTGTTAGGGATGGAGCAGGTGCTGTGCTCCTTTAAGTCTTTGCGTTAGTTTCTGGACCGCTTGTGCTCCTCTCAAACAGGGTTACCTGGGCTCTTAAGCTCTTCCCAGAGAGGTCAGGTTATACTCAGGTGGTCTTCCATCCTCATGCTGCTCTTTGGGGACACACTGGGTACTCAGATTCTCTTCAGCATTTTTACCTGTAGGCAGTCTGGAAACTTTCTTCCTGCAGAACTGCTGCTTTTCTCAGCATTCACCCATTTCTCTTTCGTGTCCTGCAGATGTGTATGCAGTTCTTGCAGCTGCATCTGTAGCATATTTTATTGCTTGTGTGCGCTGCTCCAGGGAGACAAATTCTTCTTGGCAGCAATCTCTTTGCATCCTGCAGTGCTGTCTGCACGTCTATTTTTTTCCGGGCCCACTGTTTCCTTTCATTCTCCTAATTCATGGAGTTTCTTATCTCCTTCACTGACTTGGACATAGAGATTTCTTGACATCATTGGGTTACAGTTTCAAAACTGATATTTAACCCTTCGAAAATTTCTCTCAATTAACATTAGTTCATGTATGAAGTGGCAACTCTTCTCCTTGGAGGTTCAAGTCGATGTAGAGAAGCCTGGAAACTCTTTCTGAGATGCTTCCAGTGCTGGCGTACAACTTTGAGCCATGAAAGAGTTGGTACATGGGGCCAGAATCGCGTAGGCCTCTCCAGCTTACTTGACAAGATCACCCTGTCATTCTCCAACTGATATTTTGTCTTTTCCCAGTACACCATCTGCTTTTTCTCCGTTGCTAATTGCACCTTGACTTTCTTCAATCAATAGTCTGTTCTCCTCTTCTGCATTATGGGAGGTCTCCTTTATCTCCTTCACCTGGCTTGAGACAGAGAAGTTCTTACTCAATTTGGTTATAATTTCAAACCTTATATTTAACTCTTCGGAGGATCTTCTTCATAGAGTATCTCTTGTTTTAAGTAGCATCTCTCCTCCGGAAAGACTTCATACTCTTTTTTGAAGTAGACAATCTCATCCTGGGAGACTTTAAGTCTGAGAAGTCGCCGTCAATTTCCTCATAGAGATTACAGAGGAATTCGTTACTTTTAGAAGCGAGGCTCTGATCCTCAGCAGCATAAGCATATGCCCTCTCAGACTCACATGAAATGACACCAGGTCATCTCAAACTGGTGACTTTCTTTTTCCTGGGCAAGAAAACACTTACGCAATTGCTGAGAAGATAGACAAGGCCTGTAGTGCAGCCTTGGCTTCTGAACTTTATCTAAAACGTCATAGACAATCAATCTCTTTTCGTGCAATTGACAGGGTGTCTGAGGTTCGGGCATCTTTCGGAGTTAAAACATCGGTTCTTTTCTTCCACATGCTTGGGACATAAGTCTGTGAGTGCCTTAAACGCAGCATATCTCTTTCATCTACATGCAGACTCTGGGGTTAAAGTTCATCCTTAATTTCAACTTCCACAGTATAAATCCCTTCTTGTCTACGTCTTCTCCCCTGCTTGAGAAGTTCTGAGAATCAGTGCGTACTGTGTGTCACATTTACGCCTCAAGACTGTTTTTGAGTGGGGAGCCATAATTTCAGACAGGGGAAAACCACACTTCCAAGAAACAGATAAAGAGGACAAGTGTCTATAAATAGAAATTTGGTGAGTCTGAAAATCGGCAGGTGCCCCCCACATGCAGAGAATTCTTGTCCAAGGAATGAAAGTCTGGAAATGGCAAAACAGTTCTTGAGGGGGGGGTGGGGGGTTGAAAAGCGAATGCTTCTCAGGAAGCAAAGTCGGCAACAAAACCCTTCAGAAACCTTGGCAGAGCCAACAAAATCTTCAGGATCCCAACTGGGATTTAAAAAAAAAAAAAAATGATTAAACTTATCTCTCTACCAAGCGGATGGGGTTCTGCTGAAGCAGGAGAGAGCAGAGAATCTGTTCCAGCGAGATCCCAGAAGTGGCCTCTGTTTCTCTAACGGGAGACCCTGTAGCGGGTGGATCTCGGTGGCCGGAACGCAGGGCGTAGTAGGGGTCACAAGCAGAGATAGAGGCAGGCAAACAGATAGGCAAAAGTCAGGTAACAAAGCAGGGTCCGAGGCAGGCGGCAGGTGTAGCAAGTCAGAGGAACAAGCAGAGGTCGGAACGAGGAGACTGAACAGGACAGGCAAGCGGGACAGGTTGGGGAGCAGGAACTGAGACCGGGAACAAACAGGACAAGCCAGATAACCAGAAGGGCCTTACTGCGAACAGACCTACAAATCAGGTAAGGAACAGCCATCGGATCCGAGGATGTGCCATAGAGTCTGCTTGAACAAGAGGCAAGGGAGGAACAGAAAGGGAGGTTTATACTAGGCAGCGGATGGGAGGGGAGCACGAGGTGCAGAGGTGTCAGGTATCAGGAGTCTGGAATGTTCCTTAGTTTTAGCAAGCGCAATCCCATGGGACACGTATAGGTATGCAGGCAGAACAAGGACATGAGAGTGGCAGTAGTCCCGGTGGCCAAGCATGGGTAACAGCAGGGCTAGAGGAATATCGACAATCAATATATCAATAAAAAATTACCCTTTACCATGATTGCTGAATATTTTGATCCGACTCACAAGGAGCCAAACATCTTCACTAAATTGGGACCTCCATGGGGCCTACAATCTGGGTAAGGATCGTGGCAAGGGTTGTCAATTTCTTGGTGGATGACAAACCGAGGTCAGGCGGGGGGAACCCATTAGTCTCCTCCAAAAATTTTCTCTGACCACTCTTTGATGCCTTGATGAAACAGTGTGAAAGACAGTCTCACATCCTGAGGGTCTCGTGAGTCCTGATGGGCGCTTGTAGACTCACAACCTCTCGGAAGAAGGTCATGTGAATGGGGTCACTCTTCGAGTATTCGGTCACCCAGGTGTTACTTAGAAGGACCACAGACCTTGTGGAACAAACCTTTGGTGGCACGGCTGCAAAAGGAATCAAAGAATTTGTGCCTGCATGCTCAATATGTGTTTGAAATAAGGGCCCAGGGATAACCACCAGGACTCTTTAGAGATGCCCATCCCACACCGTCCAGTGGACAAACTTGTCCATGGACTTCATAGTCGAACTGCCGGTATCCAAATGGATGAATACCATCTTAGCTTATGGGTGACGTTTTTCAAGCAATCCATTTATTCAATTTGAAAGGTCTCCCCAACGCTCCCAAAATGGAGACGTCTTCATAAAATAAATCTTTCGCCCCATGGTGGACCATTGGTAGTGTCCTCCGATAGAGGGTTCACAGTTCGTATCCATGTTTTGGCGCTCCTTCCTGCCAGCAACTTAGGGTAGCATTACATTTTCGTCAGGGTATCATCCCCAAACCAAAAGAAAGACTAATGAACAATCAGCTCTGGCTGCGCAGTATATCCGGTGTTTAGGACACTCGGGACTGACTGAGTCTGATCTCCTTCCATGGGCGAGTTTGTAATAACCCCCCAAATTTGCGCCAAAAAATCCACCCAACTGAGTTGAACCTTCTTCGTTAATATGGGTCCACCTTTCTCTCTAACCATCACTACCCCAACTTCCGGCGGTACCCAATAAGCACACAACAGAATCCATAGTCTTCAGAATTTATGGAGATGGACCAGGAGAAACCTCCAAAAAGGCAACCAGCCAGACAAAAGGCACAAGCGGACCGTCCAGAAGAGACCAAAAGAGCTCAAACAGGAGACCAGGGTGGTGGTTGTCATCTTAAGAAACATCAAGCAAGGTACATAAACTGAAAACTGGCCGCCTCTCAGATTAATTGCGTCCGTATATCAACACAGAAAAAGACAACTCGGTCGAATACTGGTACGCCTTTCCGCATCTATTGAGGATTCCCCCGTCTTCCATTGTACCCTGTTGAAGCCAGGTGTCCAGGCCCCCCACTTTCTCCGGATAATACTTCCTTGTCTGACGGCTCCGTTGTCCTCGTCAGGGCCAAGAAGTGTACGAGGGTCAAGTCCATCTGGGACTCCAGGATTCCAGGCGATTGATCCATTTATCTGGTACACTGGAAGGATTTCGGACAGGGGAATGCTCAATGGGTTCCTCGCCACTGTATTCACACTCCGGCTTGGTGGCTATCCCTAACTCTTATCAGTGTTCATTAATGATTTCCCACAGATTGTATGGAAGCTCATTACACATGTATTCAGATGACACAATCCTATATGCACAAAGCCATTTAGCATCTTGACCATCAACACATACCTTCAGTCTGACTTTTTTGAGACTCGCAAATGGATTTCCCAAAAACAACAACTGTTTTTAAACACTTGACAAGACGGTAACAAATGGTATTTGGGACCAAAGACAAAGTTGTAAAGCTTCCAGTGACTGAGCTCCCTGATTAGAACCAACGCAACACCACCCTCCTAACCACTGTCACTAGTTTTAAATAACCTGGGCTTATGGTTTGACTACCAATAAACATTCGGGATGCAATTGGAATGAACATGAAACAAACCTTAGCCAAAATAGGGGTACTTTTTCACAGGAACAAATCCTTCCCTAAGTCTCGGTAAGACGCGTTATCGCACAGCAGATGCTAAGCCAATTATTGACTATGGAGACATAGTATATGGCTCGGCCCACCTCAAAACCCACCTTAGCAACTTGACAACACTCTACAATTCAATTTTGTCGTTTTGTTCTCCAAGCAACTACAACACAAATCACTGAGAAATGCTCAAAGGAACTAGAGGTCAAACACTAGAGTCTAGGCGCAAAGTTCAACTTCCTGTCTTGCCTTTAAATCTTTCATGGGCAGCTACCCAGCTACCTGAACAAGCTCCTCACCCCGACACATGCAGCACTTATTCACATGATGATCCGACTTCAAAAGACGGTTCTCATGGTCAAAGGCTCAAAAAAAGTATCCGACGTTCCTCCTTCTCCTACAGTGACACCCAAAAAATGAACAACATACCAGAGGACTCTCAAACCACCACAGTTTAGTTCTTTCAAAATCTAAGGCTCTGTAGCACTTTTTAATCTGGTCTGTAACTGTTCATAAGCCCATAATATAATTTTCTTTAAAACTTTTTGTTGGGGTGCAGCAATGTCTTGTATCAGAATGTATACCCTGCATCATTATGTAACTGTACTTGTAACAATGTTGTTTGTTTACTCTGTGCCAGGACATACTGAACACGAGAGGTAACTCCAATGTATTACTTCCTGGTAAAATATTTTTATAAATACAAAAATAAAAAATAACACTCTCATGCCCAAGTATTCCCACAAGCTCCATCCTGAGGCCGGAGGTCGCGCCTGAAGGGGGGGGTCGGGAGGGTACGGTAAGGATCCGTGATCACGGCGGCGCGATCCTTCACTTACCCCAACCATCACTGGTGATGTTCTGCTTCGTTTGCCGTGCTGCAGCACATTTCTCGCCTGCCGGCGAATACCAGAATCCCATCTAGGGGTGCGCCACGGACACACTTGCTGCCCCGATGACCCACCTGCCATGCTACGCTTGCTCAGTGATGCCACCGCCACTCAGCGGTACCCGCTATGCGCGGCTCTCACACACATGGCCGAACCTTCCTGCTCTTATGCCTTTATACACCTGATGTGATTGCTCTGCCTATTGTGGCAGGAGAGCATGGTAAGTGAGGAGAACAACATGACGTTTTCTGTAGGGAAATAGTGCTGGTGGATTTATTTGTCCAAAAAGTGTAACTAAACAAGGGGTACTCGTCCCTTTAATGAAAAACGTAAACAAAACCTAACCCCGGTTGGGCAAGGACTAAACAAAAAGTGCAGGCTATCACCTGGCTGGCAAGCTCTGGAATCTAGTCCACACCCGTCCCAACAATGTTAACAGTATCTACCCAGCCTCCCTCACGGACCTCAGATAACAGCCCGCGGACGTAGATTTATTGATGCGACACACACGGATGGTGACAGGATCACATAGGCTGTTGAGGGAGCCTGGGTAGTGGAATCTGGTATCCA
>WSYH01010449.1:0-23200 GCA_036426205.1 Ascaphus truei | reverse complement strand
TGAAATCCCTTTCCCCCTTCTGTCCCGATCCGATGTCTACCTTTGTTTTGTGTGTTTGTCTCGTTTATATTATTTTTTGTTTTTTCATTGTTTTATTGTTTGTTGTTCTGTGTATTTTTGGTTTGTATTGTGTGTTTGTGTGTGTTTTGTGTTGTGTGTGTGGTGTGTGTTTTGTGTGTGTTTTTTGTGTTGTGTTGTGTGTGTGTGTATGCATGTGTGTGTATGCATGCATGTGTGTGTGTATGCGTGTGTGTGTATGTGTGTGTGTGTGTGTGTGTATGCATGTGTGTATGCATGTGTGTGTATGTGTATGCATGTGTGTGGTGGTGTATGATGTGTGGTGTGTATGCATGTGGTTGTGTTGTGCATGTGTATGCAGTGTGTGTATGTGTATCATGTGTGTGTGTATGCATGTGTGTGTGTGTGTATGCATGTGTGTGTGTGCATGTGTATGCATGTGTGTGTATGCATGCATGTGTGAGTGTATGCATGTGTGTGTTGTGTTGTGTGTGTGCCTTTGTGTGTGGTGTGTGTGCCTTGTGTGTGTGTGTGTGTGTGGTTGTGTGTGTTGTGTGTGTGTGTGTGTGTGTTGCGTGCGTGCGTGTCGTGCGTGAATATTTTATCAAAGTTGCACATGTTATAAATAATTTATTTCTCACAACATGTCTTTTTTTTTAATTTTTAAAATATTATATAATTACACACACACACCACACACCTACTCACGCACGCCGCACGCACGCACACACACACACCACACACGTTCCCCCATTGACACACACACACTGACAGCTACCAAGTGACACACACACACACAGTGATACCCGCCCTCCCAAGCGCTTGCTGTCTCCTCTGTAAGGACACAAAAAGCTCCTGTAAGCGAGCGGCAGCAAGCGAGAGCGAGCAAGCGCCAAACATGGCCAAGGCCTTACGGTTCTGCACCACGATGGTGATCCAGGTACTGAGCACATACTGTATTACTTTTGCAGCAACACTGTGCCAAAGCTAAAGTAGAAATACAGTAAGTCTAAGAAGCCATTGCTATTTTGGGGATGAATGTTATCTCTTTATAAATATCAACATATGGCTATGTTAAAATGTATAATGACAGTTGTATTCCTTTTACAAATCCAGACAAACCGTTTGAGAAAACAGACCTTAAAGAAATAATAATTACTTTACCTGGTGCCTGAGAGACTGGCAAATAAGTACTTGTTGAAGGCCACAAGTAGACAACAATGGGATTCAAACCATGTTAACCTGCTTTAAAGCAAAAAAAACGGGATTACTAGACTACCCCTACTCCCTCGTACATGCAGCCCAAATCTGCAAACCATTAAGATGCATTAAATGTTGATTAGTGTAGTACTAATCCCTGCTGCATTCTAACCCCAGCAGTAAAAGAATCCACACTCACATGTCTCCACTGCTGTTTACAATGGGTTAGAGGGCATTAGAGATGTCAATGATGAACAGTTAGAGCAACAATAATGTTTTTTAGGTCAGCATGTGAATGAAACATCATCCAGTTAATTTCCTTAGGGATATATTGAATACATCAACATTTTTTTTTGTATCAGGGAGACTCCAAGGTATTGACCAGAAATAATTTTATTTTATACCTGAAAGTTCTCTCATCCAAATATATATGGATGATTAGGCGAGTTTATTCTAGGAGAAGGGTAATAAAGAATGGAGTTCAAAAAAGGCTAAATTATAAACCAAATAACAAATGCCCTGTAAGATTAACAATACAAAAAATGAATTGGGCAAAATGTTGCATTTCCATTCAATCAGAACTCCTTTAATAGCAAATATCTTTTTGCAATAATAGTAAAAAGGCGAGTTGGATAAGTAGTTCAACACGTTGGCATTCTGTCACGGGACCAGGCAATTTACACTTTTTACCAGGATCATTCATAAAGCAAAACAAGGTAATGAAATAAATTGAAGTTTATTCGCACAATTCTCTTACACACTATGGAACACAAAATACAGACAAAAGACACACTTACTGGGATTGGGGTCAAAACCTAGACTTTCCTAGGTGTTAGGAACTCTAAATAGAGTTTTACCCGGCCGGGACTTAGCCCGAATCTCCTGGTTCCCATATCGGTTGTGAGTTCCCCACGCCACCGCCTCCCTTCTCTTCTGAAACTTGGACTTTCTTGACCGCGAGTCCAATCCTCCTGAATGCAAATTGCCAAAAATCCCAGCCGCGTCCGCTACGTTCGATTTTGAGAACTTGGGCGCAAAAGTCAGGACTTAGTTTCTGGCAGGCAGGCTTTCAGACTTGAAATCGAAGCCAGTTGCTCTGCTATTCTGCAAGAGTAAAATTGAAAAGCCCGCCGGCTCTTTCTACTGAAGAACTTGAATACAATTGGCTCACAGGTTCTTAGTATTCTGAGTTTCATACACAAAACTCAGCAGCCATCAATCGCGTGGGAAAAATTCCCATCAACCAGTCAGAGCCAAGCCAACTAGAAAAGCCGGGTCAGCGGAAATTGCCAAGGGAAATGCGCAAGTTTGCCTAGATGTTGTACTTTTATTCTATCTGCCTTATTCCCCATACTCGATCTTTGGACTCATACTGGACTCTCAGAGTCCCTCAACCTTATCATGGTTGGGGCACCCACAAACCATACACTGGTTCTGGGTCACCTTGGCACTAGCTTGGTACCCCCCTTAACCTAGGATGCCCTCAGCTACAGGGATACCTATTCATTCCTGTGTCTTATTCTCCTTCTGGGCTATGGAGGCTGGTCGGGCAGAAGGGGGACATGGATCGGGCAGAAGGGGGGCAGGGATCGGGCAGAAGGGGGGCAGGAATCGGGCAGAAGGGGGGCAGGGATCGGGCAGAAGGGGGACAGACCGTCAGGGGGCGGGCCGGGAGCGGGCGCGTCACTGGCCGGGGGCGGGCCAGTGACGTCACGGAGCTGGTTCGCCCTCATTGGGCGAACCGCTCACGTGACCGGCCTGTCTCGCCGGCAAGCGGGGGAATTTTAAATTCCCCTAAGACCTGCGCTTCCGCAAGCGCGCGGAAGCGCAGGTGAGCCCCTACTAAAGCCGCTCTAATTGCGGCTGTAGGGGCTCAGTGCTGAGCGGGAGCGCGCGTCAGCACGCTTCCGCAAGCACGCAGGGAACATGTCCGGGGCCTAAGGTACCACATGGCAGATTACTATTAGTTGTTAGTGATCCATACCCTGAGTGCATTAATGGGGGCTATGTATAAAGTGTCGCTAATGAGTGATTTTGTCATAGAACAGATTCACAAAAGAATAGCATGTTAGTGCCCCAATGTTTGAAACCAATTTGTATGGGTTGTGTGGTGTGTGTCAACTTCTCTTTCATAAAGACAAAAATTACTCTAAGGGTAAGGCCCCACTCCCTCAGTCAGCACGCCTGCACTGCAGACAGGCGGCGCACTGACAGGCAATTGACCGCGATGTGCGGAGGGGGGCGGGAGTGAGATGGGGGGAGCATGGTAAAACTTTGCCAAGTCTGAGATCGTGGTGCCATCCACCCCCCCACCATCACCACCACACACAACACATACACTCACACATTTTTCCCCGCAGCTCCTTCCCTGCTCCCCTCCCAAGCCGCCTCCCATCCGTAGCTCCTTCCCTCTCCTCCTTCCCTCATTGGCTGACTGCCGCACCACGTGACGCGTCAGAGCTGCAAATCACTAGGAGCTTGCAGCATCGGCCGGCTGATGCGTCACAGCATGCAGTCAGCCAAGTAGTAAGGAGCCAGCGGGGACCCCTCACACTAGAGGAAAGGGGCTGGTGGTCTGCTGCCGCACGGGGCGCCGGACGCAGTGGGACCAAAGCCTAAGGCAGTGGTTCCCGCTCCATTCCTCAAGAACACCAACAGGTCAGGTTTTAAGGATCTCCCTGCTTCAGCACAGGTGGTTCAGTCAAAATGACTGAGCCACTGATTGACCTACCTGTGTTGAAGCAGGGACATCCTTAAACCTGACCTGTTGGAGGTTCTTGATGACTGGAGTTGGGAACCACTGCTCCAGGAGTTGGAGTTAGGGTGCGGCCATAGTTCGCGCACTAGTAGGCATGCGCGCCTGTCGCCTCAGCGATCTGTGGTCTCTGTTAACTCACACGACGGGGAGGCGTGGTCATGATGTCACTAGGCTGGTTCGCCCTCATTGGTGGAAACGCTCATGTGACGCGGCCGTCGTGCAAAAAATAAAAAATAATTGTCTGCTCAAAATCCTGTCACACGCGTCGCATAGCATGCAGCATGGCCGGACTGCTGCCCTTACATGAATTTCTTAGTGTAAACCTTGGGGGAAAAGGGGAGGGGAGAGAGGGACCCCTGCTCAGCTAGTGCCATATTGGTAAGTATGTTTATCCAAAAGCGGGGTCTGGTGCTACATACGGTATAAATTATTATAATGTAGACCTAAGAAAAAGAACCCGATGGGTATGAGCACTCAAAGACCCTAGACCAACTATTAACTAAATATTAAAAAGAGTTATCCTCATAGGCGTAAGCGCACGCACGTCGTGTAGTGTGCTGTGTAAGCGGGGCCTTAGAGAAGTTTGGATGTGGTCTGTGGCACACATGTTAATGATATTCAATATTAAACTTCAAGTATGCACAACTTTTCTGGGCCATACATGCATCAAAGTTGTCCGTCAAATTATTCCTGCAGTAAAAAAACAAATGCAAGTAGACGCAAACATTTCTTAATGCATTCATTTGTATGAACATGACACACATCATACAAAGAATATGAAAACATGCCTAACATAAGAAAAAGAATAATATCATAGATGTGAAATAAAAAATTGACACAATGCACTCTTTGTTTCAAAAAAACTTTTAAAAGAACAATTCCTCAAAAAATCTCTCTTTTTTTTTTAAATACACGAGTGCAAATGATTCAAAAAATATCCAGCATTTGTTATATATAGTATAAAGATATGCTGCGCATAACATGAAAACCATTTATTTCTTACAGAGACAATGCCAGCCGTCTTGCTCTATCCCCCCAATGTTTAGGAAATATTAGTGTATAGTTTTGTATTGCTACATTACAAAAAGAAAAGTAATAATTTGTATTGAAACATTGCACAACATTGCACAAAAAACATTTCTCATTACGAGACTTAGAGGATTAAGCATTCACAGAACCGTTTATTAAAGAAGCTGATAAGAATATTCTGTCTTTCTGACTCTTTGAGTCCAGAAAATAGCAGGAGGAAACAGGTCTCCTTTTAGTAAATGTATACAAAATCTCTGATGCAACGGACATTGTTCCTTCCATGTTGAACTTAAATAGTAAAAACAAGTGTATAGCCCCAGCAAATTCAGTATACATGATAACTATCTGTGTGGCATTCAAATTGGGAGATAACGTATTGTAAAGAGTTTGTTTTACATTGAGTGTATCCAAGGAGGCCTGACATGGAGATCGGATGAAGAAGGTTGATATAGGCTGAAACATTGTCAATCCTGCATGGATCCACTTAATATATATATAAGATTAACTCTTTCGAATACATTTTCTTGCAAGCTGAATGTGAACTAGATTGTTATCACTTATTCTGAGTTTTCTGGGACTATATACTGTCTGCATTTTATTTTAAACTCCTAATGCCATTTATAGTGATTTTTTTAAATGTACGGATAATTCTTTGGTTGCTACCGCAACCATTTAGAAAGTCATGTCCACTTCCTGTTTTGAAACTGGCACTGACAAATACCTTGTGGAGCTCTGTCCTTTGTCAACAAAGTATCACAAACATCTGTTGCTGTGTTCCAAACATCAGACTGTCTATTACTCTGAAAGCTGTAACAATAATGTGCTACATTTGGTAATATAATGTTACATATCAGCTGCAGCATTTCACAGACTGCAGCACAAAGTTAGGCTGGGTCCATACAGCTTGTGTCAAAGCAGAGGCGTGTGCCTGCGTGACATCACACGTGTGAAGCGGGTATATTTTTTGGCCATGCTAGACGGGGCGTCTAGGGGCGCCATTAAGCTGGTTCCTCATTGGGCGAACCACTCACGTGACCTGCCCGTCGCGCCAAGAAATCAGTTTAAATGGATTTCTCGCGCAACATGCGCTCCCTCCTGTCGCCCGCGCGGTCTATGGGCGTGTTCAATACATTAAGGCACTGATTGTGTCTTGCGCAGAAGCCTCCGTGTGGTCTGCGGCAGTATGGACTCAGCTTTAGAAAATGGCCATTTCGTTAGGCACACAATCACGATTTTGACAGATTTATAACAGGAGCACCAAATGATTGCCAGCTTAGGTAATAATGTAGAATTATACATACTTTACACATAAAAATTAGAAAGAAAGGGAGAAAAAAAAGGGGGGGGGGGGAAGTATTGCTGCTTTAAAGGTCTAAGCAATGTTTTTTTTTCTTGCCCAGTCGATATGACTTAGGCTCCCGGTTACTGGTATTTCTAGTAATATAATATTCTACAGATTTGGAAAATGTACGACTTTAATGAATTCCAGTCATGTAGGAGTAAACATTTGAGCTACGTTTCCAAGGTGATTTCTTTTCTAATTTTTTTTTTTTTTTTTTTCCTTTTTGGATCTATTTCTGCCGCTTATTGGTAGTTGTCCACACTTTAAATTAGGTGAAAAGGTTTTGGTTGCAAAAGAATATATATTTCAGAAGGGATAAAGATGGCAAGCAGAGACTGGATTTAAATAAAAGCAACTCAGCCATAGATTAGAATTCTATCGAAATAATGCAAATAAGAAAATTCAATTTTTGCTATCGCAGGGAGCCTAAGCATAACCGCAGTGTTGGAAAGAAATATTTAGTGTTATATGTTTTGTTTCCTTCTATGTTCGACATCTATTTTTTTAACTTGTTTCAGAAAATTAAATATGGTTATATTGTTTAATTATTTCTTTTACTTATTGTCCACCATAATCATGCTGACTTGATTAAAAATAGAAGATACAGTAAAACTAGCTCTGAAAAGATTCCATAGGCAGGTCTGACAAAGGCTCTTTGTAGAAATACCACATTTGCTTTGTTTGAATTGACAACATTTGGGATTTTGGGCTGTTTTTCTTTACAATTTTAACGATTGAAAAGGAAAATGAGATTTGTCAGTCTATCCATCTTTCTGTCGACTGCTTCAGGGAGGTTTCGGTGGTGTTGCGAAACGATTGAAATGAAAACCTTTGCTGCAACGCTATGCAAAACACAGAACAATGCATCATTGGCCAAACCAGGACCCGAAGGTCAGGTCTGGGTAATCTGGACATCTTAATTAATTTATTTTACTTTTTATGCTTGGGTCCATGATTAAGGTTTTCATGGTAATGCAGAAATTGTGCATAAACATATTTGAAGAAGGAATAAGGTTGCTGTGAAGATTTGTGTTTGTTTTTAAAAGTATGGCATTTCTAAAGACTTAGAGGCTTATTCTTTATCAGCCACAGTGGCCGATCAGTCCAGTGGGGAATTTCAGATGAAAAAGTCCCGATAGCCAAAAATCCTTTTAGGCCCATATCCACAAAGCTCGCTTTACGTCACTTAACGTAGCATTAAGCTAACATAATGTCACGTTAATAATAACTATATTAGGCATTAGTGATAATGACATGCAAATGAGGCATTATCATACCATCACATATCCACTAAAGTCCATTAAAGATAATGCAGGGACTTAATGTTTAGTTACTGGTATACCTAAACTTGAAGTTACTCCTATCCAGACAGTGAAATAGAGGTTTTACAGTGCCTGGACGGAATGGGACTATTAATTGCCGCCATTCAGCTGCCAAGGGACAGTTTTCCGCAGCCATTTTGGTATTGAGGTTGGGGATAGGTAGTAGGATAAGGGGCTACAGTTAGGGTTTTTGGGATCAGGGATTAAGGTTGGGTTTTTTAGGGGAAGGGGAGTTAAGGTGTTTAGTGTAAGGGGTTATGGTTAGGGTTTTTCAGGGAAGGGGTTAGGGGATACATTACCTGTGGTGGCAAACTGTCCTGAGGGCCAAATGCGCCTGAATGGTAACAGCTTAATGTCCGCCACAATTTTTCCTAGTCCAGGGGTGCGCAAAGTTTTCTTCCTGCGCCCCCCTGCCTGGTCTCCCCCCTTGCTTGCGCCCCACCTCGCGCATGGCTTAGGCGTCGAATTACGCAGCGGGGTCATGTGACGTCACGTTACCATGGCAATGCGATGTCACGTGACACCGCGAGTTGCCATGACGACGTGTCACTGTAAGGCAAGGGAGTTTTATAGAGGCCTCACGCGATCCCCGGCATTTAATTAAAATGCCTTCAGGAAGCGCGGAGCCTCTAACGGCCACGCCCACCCCAGAAAATCTAGCGCCCCTGCTGGGGGGGCGCGCCCCCCACTTTGCGCACCCCTCTCCTAGACGTTGTCTCGGCTATTTCCCTCCTCTCTCTGCTTCAGCAAAAAACCTGGCTTTGAAGATATCATGTTTACTCAGGCAACTTAACGTCTGTTTCTTTTTTTACGTTACCACGTTGTGAGCCCTAATTTTAGAGAGTTTAATGGATGTAGACTTAAGGCCTTGATTATACTGGGTCCGACAGTGCGCGCACGCTCCCTCGTGACTATGGCGATGCGCACGCCCGAAACCTGCACTGCAGGCAGGAAGTGACAGGGAGGCGTGGCGGAAGCGTGATCGTGAGAGGTTCGCAGTCATTGGTTGAACTGGTCACGTGACGCGGCCGTCGCGCAGGGAGAACCATTTTGGAAATCTGTGCAAAAATAGCGTACCTGGATGCGGTGGTCGCACGCACTGTGTGCGCCTTCATTACTCTCCATATGTTTTTTCCGCCGGCGGCGCACACATACACGCCATTATTATAAGCACGGCCTTAGGCATGCACATGACAGAATGGGACATGCTGCGTCCAAATGACAGCCAGTGTTCGGCCACAGCCATCTGCCACTGGAACCTCCGCTGCTGCCCGCTTCTACAATTAAGGGTTTTAGTGGTTAGGTAGCCACGAATGTAGAAATGCAGCGCACAGCAAAGAAACTGGATCCACGGGACAGCAGCAGTATGATAAAATAAAGTCCTTTTTTGAAAAATCATGGTGCAGACAGGAATGGGTGCAGGAAAAAACCTCTGTCTCTAACGCGTTTCACGCCTGTGTGGCGCTTCGTCGGAGAGTACAGGTAGGTGTGCCATACTAGCCCTCTTATAGTGGTCCCAATTTGCTAAATTTGGAAACCGCCGTGGAAAATCATGAACCGGAAGTGACGCGGCTGTCTCGGTGAACCGGAAATGACGTATCGCAATGCGCGAGTCAATGCTGTTTACCTGCTGTCATCTAACCTCATGGGGAGACTGCCAAGGCAAGCTGCAATAGGGGTTAGAGTCAAACCGGATATGATGTGGCCGTGTTACCAGACCGGAAGTGACGTATCGCTATTATGTGCGCGACAGCTTTTGTTTACATGCTATCTCTCATTGTAGTGGATATCTCATGGGACTTTCAGCTCTGGGGAAATCCGCGTCTGCGCATCTGTGGATCTAGCGGCAGAGAAAACGTAAGAAGAATTCCTGTTCGATTCCTCTCACTGATCAGATAATCACTCCGTCATTGTGATGGCGATGTGCTTGGACTGGCTGTGCCGCTGCCCCTCTGGCAATTCAAAAGGGTTAAAACTATTTATTGTATCTGCCACCAGAGTCCTTCATGTGTGAGTAAATCCAACATAAAGAACATTTCCTTTGCGCTGGTAAATCTAATTTCTTTCATCCAAGCGATTAACCAACCATGAAAACAATTAACTTAGTTTCAAGAACCAACAAATTCCAGCCACACCTTTACATCCTCTAAAATGTTGAGCTTGCCCTTACTGGCACCCATAAAATATTTTAATATATATTTTTAGAGCTAATATGTAAACATGGTGAGTCTTGAATATTTGATCTGGTTGGAGGATTTCTTTCTGGCTTCTTTCCTTTTTTTTTGGCCTGATCTCACAATCTTGGTGGTCTTCTACAAGAGTTTTGCATCAGAGTGCCCCAAATCTCGCCCTCACACCTTAGTTCGATTGGCTGTCTAAAAAGGAGAGTGGAATAAGGGTGAAAGAAAACAAACACTTTGATAAACAAAAAATATGTCCAATACTTATATTTGTCCAAAAAGGGTATCAAATCAGCTACATGTTCACCTAGGAAACATGCCACTGTCCTTAGTTCACTTTTTTTCTAGGATGGATCTAAAAGCTCTCAACTATAAAAATTCCAAAACGCAGTTTCTTACTAGACTACATTCCTGGAGTAAAAAAAATAGTACAACTGGACAAATCCAGATTAAAATAACCAAGGATCACTGATCTGGGTCCTTGTTCTTCACATTTTGGGAGCATGTAGAGTTACAGCAAAGGAAAGAACATAGACACAAAAATAATGTCAGTGAATAGTTAAATTATAATACAAATAATTAACAGAATATACGATTTAAACATGATCAATACAAAAAAAAAAAAAAAATTTACAAAGATACAGTATAAGGCTGTGCATAATTGATGCAACAAAGTGTATTTTCAGCTTTGAATCTCTGTTCGTATATGTACGTGCTTTACCTCCAATTTAATGTCCAATGTGCGTCGGTTACAATTAAGAGTGAATAGGAGGAGTTAGGGAAGAGTTGCGTGTCTCTTATAGTATAGTTAAATGTATCCAGTCTACATCTCTCCTGGTCATCTTTTTTATAGTTTTTGTGTGTTTTGAAAAACAGAAGTAGAAAATGAAATCATTGATGAAAACAAACATTCCCTTTGCCATCTGCTTAAATTAACTATACTCACCCTCAAATAGATTCTGGAAATGTTCCATCATATATAAGGCAACATACTGTACATCCTAAGAAGACACTATTATGTATTTTAAGCTTGGGTTCATGCTACAACTTGAAGGATGCTCATGTTAGCCAAAACAATTTTTATATAATTCTAGCAAATCGGAAAAAATGAATTACTAATGGTCCTTACTTTACTGTACTCCCAACAAAATCAATTTTTAACCTCAGTGACGAGTTATTATAGTTTTAGATGTGTTGCAGGTATACCCTGTTTTGCACACAATGAGTTGTTTTTATCAAGAACTAACCTTGTTTTGTCACCTACTGACATTTAAATACTGTTGCTTTGGCAAGGGCTACATTTGTTTTACATTTTCAGTGAACGTGGTCCAGTTGGACCAGAGAGCACATCGGGCATTAACGTTCATGTGATCTCTTCACATCGATTACATGACCGGCTCCCCCTGGCTAATGGAAATTAATTGAGGGGGCTCAACTCTGTTTTCTCTTCTCTTCCTTTCGACCAGGTGCTACGTGATCAGTCAGGGCAAATGACCAGTTTCGACATCATGTACCTCTTTGTCAATAGGAACTCTTGGCGTGCCAATTCCCATAATGTACCAATTCCGTAATTAGGGAACTAAAAATGTTAAATAAACTAACAGCTTTCTTTCTTTCTGATATATATAATGCAGTACATCATGTATACTTTTTATTTTTTTTTTATAAAACAAAACAAATAAATCTTGAAAGTAAAACGTGTCCAATTTTTTCTTGGGGAACCCAGGCTCTGTTTGGTGGGACTCAGCATTCCACAGAACTCAGGTTAAAATAAAAACAGTTTCTGTCTACTAATCTTGCTCCATACCCAGAATATTATAAATTGCATTTAACATGTTTTTTCCTCCATAGATAATTTTGTTCAGAGAACATAGAATTTGACGGCCATTAAACCAAACCACTTGGCCCACATAGCCTGCTCAATTTCCTATCTCTATAAAACCTTGACACTATCTTGATCCTTAGCTTTCTTTAGTATGTTAGAACTTATGTCGTCCCCAGAACGAAAGAAGTTAGAACACATTTTAGAACAAATTTTCTAACATATTAAATGTACATCCCTATATTCTATCATTCATATATGACTTCTTTGTAGGTTTGGCTTCCGGTATCCCACTGTACTCAACATAATAAATGTTTCCTTTATTTTTTTTCAATCATCAGACCATTTTTGCTGCTTAGCAGTGCTATCTTTTTCTTTTTTTATCTGTACTCCCTCATTTTGGGAGATATCAGTTGGCTGAAAGTTTTTGCCTCGGAGAGAAGTCAAAATGGCTGCCACTTGTCCCCAACACATTAAAAAGTCACAGTTTCCATGTGAATACCTGAGGCCAACCAGCGAATTAATACAAATATCAATCAAAACATACAGCGTTTGGGGAAAAAATTAATTGCTGCTTTTCTGCTGTAATGAATCAACTAGAATCTTCAATCTTCCAAGTTTTTCGATGATGCCAAAACTATGTACGAGCTTTTGTGTAGGTATAATGCACTCTCCAGTATAGTTGACTTGAAAAATAGCCGCAGTAATTTTAGAAGCATTGTAAATACAGTAAAAACAAGTCTACAATTCTTCAGTACCAAGTAGCTGCCTGAGTATTTATATAAAGCAGAACCGGACAGTGAAAAACAATGAATACATTTAAGTAAAGCGGCCCCAAAACATCTTTAGATCAAACTGGAATCAAAATTCAAGTGTTTGCCTCCACATAAAATTATAAAAGAACAATTAAAAAAAAAAAAGTGTCAAAACAACAACTTACTGTACTAAAAAGCATTGCATTATAGACGCTCACAATGACATATACAAACAGGCAGTCCTCGGTTTTTAACACGCTCGTTTTACAAAGAAAGGGCTATCCACCTATGCAATGCCTACCTCTATTAATTTTTTTTACTTACAACGCCAATGGCTATCTCAAGCTCTTAGACGCTTGCAAAGTTGTTTAATGTGTAAATAAAAAAAATTAAAAATATATATATACATATAATATATATATATAGATATATATATATATATATATATCTTATACATCTTTATAATATATTCTATTTTTTTCTTAATATTATATATAATGTTATATTACATATATAATACATATATGCAATTACATATATCACTACACAGTATAATGCACTATATGCATTTAATGTATGTCTGCATATCTTATTGTCTCGTACAATCTTTAGTGATTTTCGCATTTAAAATGCCCTTCAGGACGAACCTTTCATTGAAACAGTGTCCTCATGGAAACGGTTTCCTTACAACGTTCGCTATCCAACGCCATTTTGAGTAACGTATTGTGGCGATACCGAGGACTGCCTGTAATCTTACCATATGTTTGTTTTTCTAAATCTGTATTATATATATGGGGTTTATTCTGTAATTGGCTTACTCCTTTTCATGAGAATTGTTTTGTAAAAATAAATGGTTGAATGTTGACGGTATGGGAATAACCAGGCTCTCAATAAAGTTAAGTTCCATTTTGGTTAACCCCTGATCTGTGTAAAAAGGGTCCAAGAGAGTTTAGCTCTGTCCCAGTAACTGTACCTTAAAGCATGACGTAATAAAAGTTTTTTTATGTGTTTTCCCCTTTATGGGCATGCCAGCTAGCAGGGATTGCTAGGGCTATGAGTTTCAGGGGGTTTTTGCGAGGATCCGTTAACACAATGTCCTAGTAGGTTGGGGTGCCGGATTTGTCAGTTCCCCCATAAAGTTACCCGGGTGAATCATGCCTGATTCTGATAGGTGTAGAAGGCCACATTGTTCCGTCCGGCAATATCTCCCGTTGAAAATGCAAGCAGCGACTCACCTACCCATATTTACCCTGCTTCAGCATAGCCCAGAAGGAGAATAACGACACAGGAATGAATAGGTATCACTGTAGCTGAGGGCATCCATAGGTTATAGGGGGGGTACCAAGCTATGTGCCAAGGTGACCCAGAACCAGTTGTTGGTTTTGTGGGTTGCCCCAACCAGTGTAATAAGGTTGAGGGAGGGGATCTCTGAGAGTCCATATGAGTCCAAAGATCGAGTATGGGGAATAAGGCAGTAGGAATAAAAGTATCAACATCTAGGCAACTTGCGGCATTCCCTTGGCAATTTCCCCTTTGACCCGGCTTTCTAGTTGGCTTGGGCTCTGACTTGTTGATGGGATTTTCCCACGCGGTTGATGGCTGCGAGTTTTGTGTATGAACTCAGAATACTAATAGACCGGTGAGCCAATTGTATTCAAGTTCTTCAATTAGAAAGGAGCCAGGCGCGGGCTTTCAATTTTACTTTGCACGAATAGAGAGCACTGGACTTCGATTTCAAGTCTGAAAGCCTGCCCTGCCAGAAACCTAAGTCCTGACTTTTGGCGCCCAAGTTTCTCAAAAATCGAACGTAGCGACGCGGTGGGAATTTTTGGACCAATTTTGCATTCAGGAGGTATGAACTCGCGGTCAAGAAAGTCAAGTTTCAGAAGAAAGGGAGGCGGTGGCGTGGGAACGTCACACCGATATGGGAACCACGGAGATTCACGGGTAAGTCCCGCCGGGTAAAATCTATATTTAGAGTTCCTAAACCTAGGAAAGTTAGTTGTGACCCCAGATGCCCGTAAGTGTGTCTTTTGTCGATTTTGTGTTCCATAGTGTGTAAGAGAATTTGTGCGAATAAAATAACTTCAGTTATTTCATTACCTTGTTTTGCCTTTAATGAATTGATCCTGGTAAAAAAGTGTAAATTGGCCTGGTCCCCGTGTACAGAATGCCAACGTGTGAACCTACTGATCCAACTCGCCTTTTTTACTATTATTGACAAAATATGTATTTGCTATTTAGTAGTTACTGATTCGAATGGTAAATGCAAACATTTTGCCCAATTCATTTTTTGTATTTGTATCTTACAGGTTTCTTGTTATTTGTGTTTATAATGTTAGCCTTTTTTGAACTCCATTCTTTATTACCCTTCTCCTAGAATAAACTCGCCTAATCATCCAATATATTTGGTGAGAGAACTTTCAGGTATTAAAATAAAATATTTCTGGTCAATACCTTGGAGTCTCCCTGATACAAAAAAAAATGTTGTGTATCAATATATCCCTAAGAATTAACTGGATGATGTATTCATTCACATCTTGACCCTAAAAAACATTATGTTGCTCTAACCTGTTCAATCATTACATCTCTAATCCCTCTAACCCATGTAAACAGCAGTGGAGACATGTTGAGTGTTGGATTCTTTTTATGCTGGGGTTAGAATGCAAGCAGGGATTAGTCACACTAACTAACATTTTAATGCTCTTAATGGTTTGCAGATTTGGGCTTCGATGATACGAGGGAGTAGGGTAGTCTAGTAACTCCGTTTTTTTTGCTTTAAAGATGTTAACATGGTTGTTGAATCCATTGTTGTCTACTTGTGGCCTTCAACAAGTTACTATTTTGCCAGTCTCTCAGGCACCAGGTAAAGTAATTATTATTTCTTTAAGGTCTGTTTTCCCAAACGGTTTGTCTGGATTTGGTAAAAGGATAAACTGTCCATTATACATTTTTAACATAGCCATATTGTTGATATTTATAAAGAGATAACATGTCATCCCCAAAATAGCAATGCTTCTTTAGACTTACTGTATTTCTACTTTAGCTTTGGCACAGTGGTTGCGCAAAAGTTACAGATGTGCTCAGTACGGATATCACCATCTGGTGGCAGAACCGTAAGGCCCTTGGCCATGTTTGGGCGCTGCTCGCTCTCCTCCTGCTGCCGCTCGCTATACAACTGAGCTTTTTGCTGTCCTTACAGAGGTAGGACAGCACGCGCTTGGGAGGGCGGGTATACACTGTGTGTGTGTGTGTCACTGGTAGCTGTCAGTGTGTGGGTGCAGGGGGAACGTGTGTGTGTGGTGTGTGCGTTAGCGTGCGTCGTGCGTGAGTAAGCGTGTGTGTGGTGTGTGTGTGTATTTATATAATATTTTAAAATTACAAAAAAAGACATTTTGATGATTAAATAATATTATCTTAAGAACAGTTGTGCAACTTTTGAATAAATATATTCACGCACGACGCACCACGCAAACCACACACACACACACACAACACACAACCACACACAACACACAGCACAAGCACACACACGCACACACAACAGCACAGCACACAACACAACACACACAATGCATACACTCACACATGCATGCATACACAACACACATACACTGCACACACAACACATGCATACACACACACACACATGCATGACCCACACCATGCATACACTATCACCACATGCATGACCATGCACAACACAACCACATGCATACACACCAACACATGTCATACACACCACATGCATCCATACACACCATGCATACACACATGCATACCACACACACACCACACACACACATACACACACCGTCATAACACACACACATGCAATGCATACACACACATGCATACACACTACAAACACACAGACAGAAAAAACAACACACAACACCAACACAAAACACACAAAACAAACACAAAAAACACACACAACAACAAACACAATGAAAAACAAACACAAATATACAGACAACACCACACAAAACAAAGGTAGACATGGATCGGGACAGAGGGGAAAGGGATCAGGCAGAAGGGGGACAGGGGATCGGGGCAGAAGGGGGACATGGATCGGGCAGAAGGGGGGCAGGGATCGTGAGGTCAGAAGTGGTGCGAAGGATGGGAGAAGAGGGGCAGGACGGGCAGAAGGGGGACAGACCGTCATGGGGGTGCGGCCGGGAGCGGGCGCGGTCCAGCTGGCCGGGTGGCGGGCAGGACGTCACGGAGCTGTTCCCCTCATTGGTTGCGATAACCGCTCACGTGACCGCCTGTCCGCCGCAAGCGGTGGGAATTTTAAATCCCCTAAGACCTGCGCTTCGCTAGCGCGCGGAAGCGCAGGTGACACTACTAAAGCCGCTCTAATTGCGCTGTAGGGCTTCAGTGTGAGCGGGAACGCGTCGCCCGCTCCGCAAGCACGCAGGGAACAGTCCGGGCCTAAGTGTACACATGGCAGATTACTATTAGTTGTTTGTGATCCAGACCCTGATGCATAATGGGGGGCTATGCTAAAAGTTGTCGCTAATGAGTGTATTTGTCATAGAACGATTCTCAAAAGAATAGCATGTTTTAGTGCCCCAATGTTTGAAACCAATTTGTAGGTTGTGTGGTGTTGTGTTCAACTTCTCTCATAAAGACAAAAATTCTCTAAGGTAAGGCCCCACTCCCTCAGTCAGCAACGCCCTGCACTGCAGACAGGCGGCGCCTGACAGCAATTGACCGCGATGTGCGGAGGGGGGCGGGAGTGAGATGGGGGAGCATGGTAAAACTTTGCCAAGTCTGAGATCGTCGGTGCCAGATCCACCCCCCACCATCAACCACCACAACCAACACATACACTCACACATTTTTCCCCGCAGTCTCTTCCCTGCTCCCCTCCCAAGCCGCCTCCCATCCGTAGCTCCTTCCCTCTCCTCCTCCCCATTGGCTATACGTGCTGCCGCAACCACGTGACGCAGTCAGAGCTGCAAATCACTAGGAGCTTGCAGCATCGGCCGGCTGATGCGTCACAGCATGCAGTCAGCCAAGTAGTAAGGAGCCAGCGGGGACCCCTCACACTAGAGGAAAGGGGCTGGTGGTTCTGCTGCCGCACGGGCGCCGGACGCAGTGGACAAAGCCTAAGGCAGTGGTTACCGCCCATTCCTCAAGAACACCAACAGTCAGGTTTTAAGGATCCCTGCTTCAGCACAGGTGGTTCAGTCAAAATGACTGAGCCACTGATTGACCTACCTGGTTGAAGCAGGGACTCCTTAACACCTGACCTGTTGGAGGTTCTGATGCTGGAGTTGGGACCACTGCTCCAGGAGTTGGAGTTAGGGTGCGGCCATAGTTTCGCGCACTAGTAGGCATGCGCCGGTCGCCTCAGCGATCTGTGGTCTCTGTTAACTCACACGACGGGGAGGCGTGTCATGATTGTCATCTAGGCTGGTTTCGCCCCTCATTGGTGGAAACGCTCATGTGACGCGGCCGTCGTGCAAAAAAAAAAAATAATATTCTGCTCAAAATCCTGTCACACGCGTCGCATAGCAATGCAGCATGGCCGACTGCTGCCCTTACATAGAATTCTCTTAGTGTAAACCTTGGGGGAAAAGGGGAGGGGAGAAGAGGGACCCCTGCTACAGCTAGTGCCATATTGGTAAGTTGTTTATCCAAAAAGCGGGGTCTGGTGATCTACATACGGTATAAATTATTATATGTAGACCTAAGAAAAAAAACCCGATGGGTATGAGCACTCAAAGACCCTAGACCACTATTAATAAATATTAAAAAGATTCCTCATAGGCGTAAGCGCACGCACGTCGTGTAGTGTGCTGTGTAAGCGGGGCCTTAGAGAGTTTGGATGTGGTCTGTGGCACACATGTTTAATGAATATTCAATATTAAACTTCAAGTATGCACAACTTTCTGGGCCAACATGCATCAAGTTGTCCGTCAAATATTCCTGCAGTAAAACAACAATGCAATAGACGCAAACATTTCTTAATGCATTCATTTGTATGAACATGACACACATCATACAAAGAATATGAAAACATGCCTAACATAAGAAAAGAATATATCATAGATGTGAAATAAAAAATTGACACAATGCACTCTTGTTTCAAAAAAACTTTTAAAGAACAATTCCTCAAAAAATAATCTCTCTTTTTTTTTAAATACACGAGTGCAAATGATTCAAAAAATATCCAGCATTTGTATATATAGTATAAAGATATGCTGCGCATAACATGAAAACCATTTATTTCTTACAGAGACAATGCCAAGCCGTCTTGCTCTATCCCCCATGTTTAGGAAATAATTAGTTTATAGTTTTGTATTGCTACATTACAAAAAGAAAGTAATAATTTGTATTGAAACATTGCACAACATTGCCACAAAAACATTTCTCATTACGGACTTAGAGGATTAAGCATTCACAGAAACCGTTTTAAGAAGCTGATAAGAATATTCTGTCTTTCTGACTCTTTGAGTCCAGAAAATAGAGGAGGAAACAGGTCTCCTTTTAGTAAATATACAAATCTCTGATGCAACGGACATTGTTCCTTCCATGTTGAACTTAAATAGTAAAAACAAGTGTATAGCCCCAGCAAATTCAGTATATGATACTATCTGTGTGGCATGCAAAATGGGAGATAACGTATTGTAAAGAGTTTGTTTTACATTGAGTGTACCAAGGAGGCCTGACATGGAGATCGGATTGAAGAAGGTGAATAGGCTGAAACATTGTCAATCCCTGCATGGATCCACTTAATATATATAAAGATTAACTCTTTCGAATACATTTCTTGCACAGTGAATGGTGAACTAGATTGTTATCACTTATTCTGAGTTTTCTGGGACTATTACTGTCTGCATTTTATTTTAAACTCCTAATGCCATTTATAGTGATTTTTTTAAATGTACGGATATTCTTTGGTTGCTACCGCAACCATTTAGAAAGTCATGTCCACTTCCTGTTTTGAACTGGCACTGACAAATACCTTGTGGAGCTCTGTCCTTTGTCAACAAAGTATCACAAACATCTTTGCTGTGTTCCAAACATCAGACTGTCTATTACTCTGAAAGCTGTAACAATAATGTGCTACATTTGGTATATAATGTACATATCAGCTGCAGCATTCACAGACTGCAGCACAAATTAGGCTGGGTCCATACAGCTTGTGTCAAGCAGAGGAGGCGTGTGCCTGCTGACATCACACGTGTAAGCGGGTATATTTTTGTGGCCATGCTAGACGGGGCGTCTAGGGGCGCCATTAGCTGGTTCCTCATTGGGCGAACCACTCACGTGACCTGCCCGTCGCGCCAAGAAATCAGTTTAAATGGATTTCTCGCGCAACATGCGCTCCCTCCTGTCGCCCGCGCGGTCTATGGGCGTGTCAATACATTAAGGCCTGATTGTGTCTTGCGCAGAAGCCTCCGTGTGGTCTGCGTGGCAAGTATGGACTCAGCTTTAGAAAATGGCCATTTCGTTAGCACACAATCACGATTTTGACAGATTTATAACAGGAGCACCAAATGATTGCCAGCTTAGGTAATAATGTAGAATTATACATACTTTACACATATAAAAATTAGAAAGAAAGGGAGAAAAAAAAGGGGGGGGGGGAAGTATTGCTGCTTTAAAGGTCTAGCAATGTTTTTTTTTCTTGCCCAGTCGATATGACTTAGGCTCCCGGTTACTGGTATTTCTAGTATATAATATCTACAGATTTGGAAAATGTCCGACTTTAATGAATTCCAGTCATGTAGGAGTAAACATTTGAGCTACGTTTCCAAGGTGATTTCTTTTCTAATTTTTTTTTTTTTTTTTTCCTTTTGGATCTATTCTGCCGCTTATGTGGTAGTTGTCCACACTTTAAATTAGGTGAAAAGGTTTTGTTGCAAAAGAATATATATTCAGAAGGGATAAAGATGGCAACAGAGACTGGATTTAAATAAAAGCAACTCAGCCATAGATTAGAATTCTATCGAAATAATGCAAATAAGAAAATTCAATTTTTGCTATCGCAGGGAGCCTAAGCATAACCGCAGTGTGTGAAAGAAATATTTAGTGTTATATGTTTTGTTTCCTTCTATGTTCGACATCTATTTTTTTAACTTGTTTCAGAAAATTAAATATGGTTATATTGTTTAATATTTCTTTTACTTATTGTCCACCATAATCATCTGACTGATTAAAAATAGAAGATACAGTAAAAACTAGCTCTGAAAAGATTCCATAGGCAGTCTGTACAAAGGCTCTTTGTAGAATACCACATTTGCTTTTGTTTGAATTGACAACATTTGGGATTTTGGGCTGTTTTTCTTTACAATTTTAACGATTGAAAAGGAAAATGAGATTTGTCAGTCTATCCATCTTCTGTCGACTGCTTCAGGGAGGTTTCGGTGGTGTTGCGAAACGATTGAAATGAAAACCTTTGCTGCAAACGCTATGCAAACACAGAACAATGCATCATTGGCCAAACCAGGACCCGAAGGTCAGGTCTGGGTAATCTGGACATCTTATTAATTATTTTACTTTTTATGCTTGGGTCCATGATTAAGGTTTTCATGGTAATGCAGAAATTGTGCATAAACATATTGAAGAAGGAATAAGGTTGCTGTGAAGATTTGTGTTTGTTTTAAAAGTATGGCATTTTCTAAAGACTTAGAGGCTTATTCTTTATCAGCCACAGTGGCCGATCAGTCCAGTGGGGAATTTCAGATGAAAAAGTCCCGATAGCCAAAAATCCTTTTAGGCCCATATCCACAAAGCTCGCTTTACGTCACTTAACGTAGCATTAAGCTAAGCTAACATAATGTTACGTTAATAATAACTAATATAGGCATTAGTGATAATGACATGCAAATGAGGCATTATCATACCATCACATATCCACTAAAGTCCATTAAGATAATGCAGGGACTTATGTTTAGTTACTGGTATACCTAAACTTGAAGTTACTCCTATCCAGACAGTGAAATAGAGGTTTTTACAGTGCCTGGACGAATGGGACTATTAATTGCGCCATTCAGCTGCCAAGGGACAGTTTTCCGCAGCCATTTTGGTATTGAGTTGGGATAGGTAGTAGGATAAGGGGCTACAGTTAGGGTTTTTGGGATCAGGGATTAAGGTTGGGTTTTTTTAGGGGAAGGGGAGTTAAGGTGTTTAGTGTAAGGGGTTATGGTTAGGGTTTTCAGGGAAGGGTTAGGGGATACATTACCTGTGGTGGCAACTGTCCTGAGGGCCAAATGCGCCTGAATGGTAACAGCTTAATGTCCGCCACAATTTTTCCTAGTCCAGGGGGTGCGCAAAGTTTTCTTCCTGCGCCCCCCTGCCTGGTCTCCCCCCTTGCTTGCCCCACCTCGCGCATGGCTTGCGTCGAATTACGCAGGCGGGGTCATGTGACTCACGTTACCATGGCAATGCGATGTCACGTGACACCGCGAGTTGCCATGACGACTGTCACTGTAAGGCAAGGAGTTTTTAGAGGCCTCACGCGATCCCCGCATTTAATTAAAATGCCTTCAGGAAGCGCGGCCTCAACGGCCACCCACCCCAGAAAATCTAGCGCCCCTGCTGGGGGGCGCGCCCCCCACTTTGCGCACCTGCTCCTAACGTTGTCTCGGCTATTTCCCTCTCTCTGTTAGCAAAAACCTGACTGTTCAGTAGCGTCTGTTCTTCTTTTAGTCATGAAGCCTAAGTCGGAAATTAACGTTGGTACTTTTTTACGTGCCACTGGCCCTAATTTAGAGAGTTTAATGTGATGTAGACTTAAGGCCTTGATTATACTGGGTCGCCACAGTCGCGCACGCTCCCTCGTGACTATGGGCGATGCGCACGCCCGAAACCTGCACTGCAGGCAGGAAGTGACAGGGAGGCGTGGCGGAAGCGTGATCGTGAGAGTTCGCAGTCATTGGTTGAACTGGTCACGTGACGCGGCCGTCGCGCAGGGAGAACCATTTGGAAATCTGTGCAAAAATAGCGTACCTGGATGCGGTGGTCGCACGCACTGTGTGCGCCTCATTACTCTCACATATGTTTTTTCCGCGGCGGCGCACACTACACGCCATTATTATAAGCACGGCCTTAGGCTGCCACTACAGAATGGGACATGCTCGTCAAATGACAGCCAGTGTTCGGCCACAGCCATCTGCCACTGGAACCTCCGCTGCTGCCCGCTTCTACAATTAAGGGTTTAGTGGTTAGGTAGCCCGAATGTAGAAATGCAGCGCACAGCAAAGAAACTGGATCCACGGGACAGCAGCAGTATGATAAAATAAAGTCCTTTTTGAAAAATCATGGTGCAGACAGGAATGGGTCAGGAAAAAACCTCTGTCTCTAACGCGTTTCACCGCCTGTGTGGCGCTTCGTCGGAGAGTACAGGTAGGTGTGCCATACTAGCCCTCTTATAGTGGTCCCAATTTGCTAAATTTGGAAACCGCCGTGGAAAATCATGAACCGGAAGTGACGCGGCTGTCTCGGTGAACGCGGATATGACGTATCGCCGGTTCACCGGACAGCCGCGTCACTTCCGGTTCATGATTTTCCACGGCGTTTCCAAATTTAGCAAATTGGGACCACTATAAGAGGGCTAGTATGGCACACCACCTGTACTCTCGACGAAGCGCCACACAGGCGTGAAACGCGTTAGAGACAGAGGTTTTTTCCTGCACCCATTCCTGTCTGCACCATGATTTTTCAATAAGGGACTTTATTTATCATACTGCTGCTGTCCCGTGGATCCAGTTTCTTTGCTGTGCGCGGCATTTCTCATTCGTGGCTACCTGAATCA
>WSYH01010448.1:0-23203 GCA_036426205.1 Ascaphus truei | reverse complement strand
GTCATTTAAAGGTGCTTTTATTTCAAAGTGCTTTCATTTCAAGATGCTTCCTTATAAACCCCGCTGGTTACAATTACCAGGACATTAGGAACATTTTGCATTCAATTAGTCTCAGGTGGTCCCTCCATATAAGGGGTTAACCTGCGGCTATAAAATTGACACGGGATTGATGAGGCTCCACATCCCCTGACGAAGTGACATTCCCCGTCACGAAACGCGTAGGGAGGAGCCTAAGAAGCATTGTCTCAGACATTCCAGCTGCCAGTCAAAACTGAAGACGGTGACGTCATCCAACTGCACCGGATACACGCGAGGTACACACGGTACCGGGAAGGACTCTCAGTGACTGAGGCGGCTGCTGTGTGTGCTGGGCCGAGCACTTCTTTATTGTTTTTACACTCACCTTCACTTGTGAGTATTTTATTTGTGTTTTAGGAAGGCGTCATTAAAAGTTTTTTTGTGCTGCGCAATCCCCTGTCCCTCTTTGTTTCTTACCGGAGAAAAAGGTGCAGGATTCCTAAAGACAAGACCTGAAGAGACAGCTTTTCAAGACCCACGGAGGCTAAGGACACCACGAGGGGTTCATGCCATACCAAAAGCTCCCGGGGCCAGGAAGGTTTAAAGCACAGTTTCTCTCCCCTGCATGCGATCTAGCTACTTCTAGTAAGTAGGCATTTCAGTGAACCTAGCATTCAGAATATAATTATTGTCTGTTTAAATATACTGCGCAATGTTTGTTCTTTCTGCTTAATATCTCACATATGCAGGATTAATCCCATCCCATGAGAAGAACTGGTTTCTGCCCCTATGAACTGTGAACTGAGTTCATTTCTCACCGGCCACTCAAGGTTGTAGAATTAGGACTATCAGTCACTTCATCCATTCATTTTGGACTTTAATCACACTCACTTATGCGCCAGGTTTTGTATCTATTTTTGTATATATTTATTATGGTTTGAGACATATGAGATGTCTCAGTAGGTTACCAGGCTGCTTAGTTATTTGTGCACTGCACTGTATTATTAGGTTTAGCGCTTGTCACAGTATATTTGTATTTATTATGCACCACACCATGTAGTAGTGCAATCTCCCAGAGGGTGGGGGAAACACCGCTACGTGTAGATAAGGTAGGGTGAGACAGTGGTGTATCAAGACATGCAGATGCAGTGGCCGTTATCTGAAAATTTCCCATGGAGCCATTTTCGGGAGCTCTGCTGTATTCCACGCGTCATTCACATGTTATTTTTCCGTGAACGCTGCTGTGAATGCCGCCAATTACACCAGTCACACCTGTGTTTACCGCGATTGATTTCCTTGAACTACGTGGATTCTGATTTATTTGGGTGCAATCCTTCGCGTATCCGCCAGGTGGCAGGAATGAATGAATTGTAATGTGTACACGTACAGTACTGTGCTACTGTGTCAATTTGCAGGTGTTTAAAAAAAACAGATAAAAATCAAGTCTACAGTACCACAGTGGTCCATTGTGAATCGACCTTGGTCCTTGAAGACGCGAAAGACGTTATTAAATGTAGGCGTTTCATAATAAAAACCTCTAAGGCCCAATGTTGTGGGCTTTTTTCTATATTCTTATCCTGCACAATTGCTGACTGGACTGGGGACACCATGTGTACACCGTACACGTATAAAAAACCTGATTGTAGTTATGCATTTTTAATATATTCTGCAATTAATGCTGCAACAGATAAGATGTCGACTTTATCAGAATGTTATGAATATTTCATTCGAACTATGATTTTTACAAATTTTCACATGACGTTCGAGGGTGGAAGCATTCGGTAAGACAAACCTTAACTAATGATCATTCTTTTTTTCACATTACCCCTCCAGCGGGAGATAAAAGAGAGCGGGAGATATTGGCGTGTGATCCCGGATTTTTACAGTATGTTTGATCATGGCAACTGCAAAAGGAGCAAGGTCGGGTTTAATCCATATAAGATTCATCTATTCCAAACCAGCAATGTACCAGCACCAGCACAAGCACCAGCACCGGCTTACAATAACGGTCCGATCGTCAGTGAAAACCTGGTGAATGACAATCCTTGATACCTGTCCCTGCCAGATAACCTGCAAAAATGTCAGCCTGATTTACAACCAGTTTACATGTTCCAGCATGCTTAAGTGTACCAACATGATTACCAGCTTAATCAGCCATCAACTACAGGTGTAGCAGGCCAGCTGTCACCTGTCAAATATAATACAGACCACAGGAGTGACAGTGGCTCATCTCCACTCATTTGGCAAAGTTTATAATGAAGGTAAATATAACGTACAGTACTACAGTACAGTACAGTACAGTACAGTATTACACTTTACTGTACAGTATTAAGTTTAAAGGTGTAGTTCAAGCTGCCGTTTAAAAAAAAAAAAACACAACTTACCTGCTCCAGCACCCATCAACTCCGATGCTCATCCAGAAACCCCCAGCTTACCTGCTCCAGCACCCATAAATGCCGAGGCTCATCTGGATACCCCCATCTTACCTGTACTCTTATCTGGAAACCCCCAGCTTGCCTCGTCCACCACCCAGCACTCCTTGCACCAGATCCAGCTCGTTCGCTCGCACGCTCAATGTTTTCAGTGGAGTCGACATCACTGACAACTCTACAGTGCAATACAGGGACCGAATGAAGGCCAAGATGGAGCGACTTTTTGCGGCCATGGAGAATAGGATAGGTGCATGGGTGTTCGTATCGATAAGATTGATAGGAACATCGCGGGGATCTATTCTTTGCTTAGAGTCCCTGTCCCTTTATGTCTGACGCAGGAGAGTGGCTTGGAGGTGCCTTATTCTCCCATGGAGGAACTGCATACCCCCCCCACCCCCGTGCACCCTCTCAATCCCTGGATTTGAACTTCTCTGTGCCAACAACAAGAACACCATGGGCCCACCCACGCTTACCCATTCCATCTGCTGAATACATACTGTATATGCCCGTGTGGTGGAGGAGATGAAAACCCGGTAAGGCCATGACAGGAGGAAAGCATCCTCCCAGACCAAATACCCCTGCTCGCTGCCAGATGCACATCTGCTCTAGCACCCAGTATTGCACAGCTCCCAGAGATCATCCTGAGAAAACTGCCCCAGAGAATCCGGGATAAATTCAAGATCAAATTTGCTGGTCTAGCACATAAATATGCCCAGTCCATCTTTAAACACCATGTCTGTTTTAAGCTGTACAGCAAGTGGACCCACAATGTCAATTTTTATGGCAATAAAGACAAGAAGGCTCTTCCTGCAAATTTAAGGAACGCAATTATGGAAGACGTGAAGCACTATTTTAATGTTACCAGTGGTATTGCTAGAAATATGAGACAACATCAATAACCTTTTGAGGCATAAAAGGGCTCTTCCTTGGAGCTCAATCAAATTGTTTGATGACTGATAATGTTTTTAATCTAAATACTGTAAAACGATAGTTGATTGTTTTAAATTGTTTCATTGTTTAATTTTTTTTCAATTTTACAGTTTTTCAATGAACTCTATTGGCGGCATGGTATAATATTTTTTTTCTATTTCTGTTTTGTATTTTGCATGTCTGCAGCTGGGCGAAGACACCCTGCTGGAACACCCCCCCCCCCCCCTTTGGTGCAAGAAACTCTCACAACAATACTGCAGGTAAGACACAGTGCTTCAATCCATGCATAACAAATCCCTTGCCTCCCCCCTAAACCCCACAAAACCTAATGTGCTGTAAGCTTCTAGTCCTAGTCCATGCTTTGTCTCCTCAAACCACTCCCCCCCTCAGAAAATAGAATATACTGTTTAACAATGGACTGTGTGGGCGGCATGTATAATAATTTTTTTCTATTTCTGTTTTGTATTTTGCATGTCTGGAGCTTGGCGAAGACAGCCTGCAGTAAAGCCCCCCCCCCCCCCTCTGTGCAGGAAACTCTCACTACAATACTGCCTGGTAAGACACAGTGCTCCAATCCATGCATAACAAATCCCTCCCCTCACCCCACAAACCCCACCAAACCTAATGTAAACCGCTAGCAAAACGTAATGCTTATTGTTAGCATGCATAATTTTGTTGACAGAATATAGGGGGGTAAACCCCTCAGAATACCGTGGCTACCAAAACAATGGTGGTCTGTTTATGCAAGTCCGTGGTAGCAAGAGGTAGACATCCTTGAAAATATAAAGACAATAGGCAACCAGGATATAGCCGTGCAGACTAAGACAGGGCGGGGGGCCTAGACCGGTCGAAATACCAGCGGGCACATCCAGGGAAATGCCCGAAAATAAGTCCCTAATGAACCGGTAGCAGGACGCCTCACCCACGCCCTGTGTCCCGGAATAAACCCAGCGGTCAGTACTCACGACTACTTTGTGATCTGCCAAAATGCTGTTTTGAAAGTTGCCCAGCGGTCTGCTGTATGGTGATGTCCTCGTGTGCTCCAGCCGGAAATAGAAGAGGTGAGTAAAAAAGCAAGTGACGCCACGGTCACGACTCCTCTAAACAGTCAAACGCATATAGAAAAATAAAAAACTTTATTGATCGAACAAGTGAACAACAGCCATAGTCAACCTCTGACGCATTTCGTCCGGGTCACGGACTTTTTCAAAGATAAAGTCCATGACCGGACGATACGCGTCAGAGGTTGACTATGGCTGTTGTTTCCTTGTTCGATCAATAAAGTTTTTATTTTTCATATGCGTTTGGCTGTTTAGAGAGAGTCGTGACCGGGCGTCAATTCCCTTTTTTACTTGCATCATTTTGTTGGATACAATTTGATTAGAGCTTCTTTTAGTCGAGGATACACAGTAACATTTTTCCCAATAGAACATAACATTGTTGTGGCAATACTAACATGAAAGTCTGACACTCAGAATACTGTAGCAGCAATAATACACTCTGGTTCAATAAGTCCTGTATGAGTAGCCAATTACAATAAATCAGTGATTCTTGGTGTACAGTAGTTCATGCTGTAAACTCTATAGAAGATGCAGGCATACTTTAATCAAAATGTATGGCGCAATTGATAATATAGAATATTGTCTCTGTCTTTCCAGACCCAGATGTCCAAGAACAGTCGCCATTATGAAGAAGAAAAAGATAAGTTTGGAAATTTTGAAGAAGAGGCGACGCTGTACAGTATTTTGTATTATTCATTTTTCCTTTATTCTTCTGTTCAAATAAAACTTTTTATTCTTTAAATATACTTTTTTGGGTGTTCATGTTTTTACTGTCTATACAATTGCAGTAGTAGTACTGTATACCTAAAGTTCTTTGGGCATTTTAATATATAAAAATGTGTCATTGATAAACTGTACAGAATACAGTACTATACAGTATGTACAAAATAATATATAAATCTAGAAAATAAAATGAACAATAAATAAATAAAATATATTATAATAAATGTGTTTTTTACTATCTAGATACACTAACAACAGTACTGTACTACTGTCTAGCACAGTGTTTCCCAAATCCAGTCCTCAAGGAACCCCAACAGTGCAGATTTTAATCATATCCCTGCTTGAGCACAGGTGGCTCAGTCAAAAATGATTGGGTCTAGCGACTCCACAAGGAAATTATATATATTGGCAATATGGTAACGAAGGAGGTTTTCTGTCGCCTTTTTCACCCACCATAACTTAAAAAAAAAATATATATATATATATATATATATATATATATATATATATATATATGTGTGTGTGTGTGTGGATTTCCGTGTACAAATTAAATGAAAAATTACAACTATAATTTATAAGGACACACAGTAATGCATAGAAACTGGATGTAGGTATACATTTTAGAAATGCAAAAACTGTGCCCTGACTAAGGATCGTCAGTTTGGGACTTTCAAAATATAAAACCCCGACCTCGCTTGCCCAGATTTCCCAAATCTGAAATTGCTAAGACACTTATACAACAGTAGAACCTAATCAACATTTGGAGTACACACAGGAAGTCTTGGAGCTGCCTTCAATCCCTGTAGACTCTACAGGGCATGCCACATGCTCTCCCTGTTCCCTTTTCCCTTTGTAATTTTCTTACACTCCCATGTAACTCTCTTCCCCCTCCATCACTCTCTTCTCATGTCACCTCCAATATTATTGTTCCCCCATCTAACTCACTTCTCCCCCATGTCACCAACTCTTTACACACTTACACAAATACACACACACACACACACACATACTGTACATACATACATTATTATTTGTTAAGTAAATCATGACACGGTGTAATATGTCATGTGTTGCTGTCATCTGCGGTTGTTTTTACCTAATTTTAAGACCTGCTAAAGTACAGATGATTGTTATTACTGTATGTCCTGATAGATATGTAAAACCATAGAATTCAAAGAGTGTGTACTTTCTTTTTCACATATATATATATATTGTATTGTATTGTATGTCTTTATTTATATAGCGCCATTAATGTACATAGCGCTTCACAGTAGTAATACATGTGGTAATCGAATAAATAACAGATAATATAAATAACAGATCATGGGAATATGTGCTTTAGACATAAACATAACATTAAGGAAGAGGAGTCCCTGCCCCGAGGAGCTTACAATCTAATTGGTAGGTAGGGAGAATGTACAGAGACAGTAGGAGGGAGTTCTGGTAAGTGCATCTGCAGGGGGCCAAGCTTTATGTATCATGTGTTCAGAATGTTTATAGTGCTATTCGTATGCTTCTTTAAGCAAGTGTGTCTTAAGGTGGGTCTTAAAGGTGGATAGAGAGTGTGCTAGTCGGGTACTGAGGGGAAGGGCATTCCAGAGGTGTGGGGCAGTCAGTGAAAAAGGTTTAAGGCGGGAGAGGGCTTTAGATAAAAAGGGGGTAGAAAGAAGACACCCTTGAGTAGAACGCAAGAGTCGGGATGGTGCATAGCGAGACATTAGGGCTGAGATGTAAGGAGGGGCAGAAGAGTGTAAAGCTTTAAAAGTGAGGAGAAGAATGGATTGTGAGATGCGGGATTTGATTGGAAGCCAGGAGAGGAATTTCAGGAGATGCTGAGACAGATCTAGGAAAGAGTAGAGTGATTCTGGCAGCAGCATTTAGGATAGATTGTAGGGAGACAGGTGAGAGGCAGGAAGGCCGGACAGCAGGAGGTTACAGTAATCAAGACAGGAGAGAATGAGGGCCTGAGTCAGAGTTTTAGCAGTCGAGCAACAGAGGAAAGGGCGTATCTTTGTTATATTGCGGAGGAAAAAGAGACAAGTTTTAGAAATGTTTTGAATGTGAGGGGCGAATGTGAGAGAGGAGTCGAGTGTGACCCCTAGGCAGCGTGCTTGGGCTACTGGTTGAATGATCGTAGTTCCAACAGTAATGTGGAAGGAGGTAGTAGGGCCAGGTTTGGGAGGAAATATGAGGAGCTCTGTTTTTGCCATAATGAGTTTAAGGCGTCGGAGGGCCATCAAGGATGATATAGCAGAGAGACATTCAGAAACTTTGGTTTGTACAGCAGGTGTAAGGTTGGGTGTTGAAAAGTATATTTGTGTGTCGTCGGCATAGAGGTGATAATTAAACCCAAAAGATGTTATTAGGTCACCTAGAGAGAGTGTATACAGAGAAAAGAGAAGAGGTCCCAGGACAGAGCCCTGGGGTACCCCCACAGAGAGATCAATAGAGGAGGAGGAGGAGGTGTTAGCAGAAGAGACACTGAAAGTACGATGGGAGAGGTAGGATGAGATCCAGAATAGAGCTTTGTTCCGAATACCAAGAGTATGGAGAATGTGAAGGAGAAGAGGGTGATCCACAGTATCAAATGCTGCAGAGAGGTCGCGTAATATGAGCAGAGTTTAATGACCTCTGTCTTTGGCAGCATGGAGGTCGTCAGTTATTTTAGTGAGGGCTGTTTCCGTGGAGTGAGCAGTGCGGAAGCCAGATTGTAGAGGGTCTAGGAGAGAATAGGTGTTGAGAAAATGGAGCAAGCGAGAGAATACAAGATGTTCAAGGAGTTTAGAGGCAAAATGCAGGAGGGAGACAGGTTGATAGTTAGAAAGACAGGTAGGGTCAAGCTGCGTTGTTGAGTAATGGTATGACTGTTCATATAATATGATATATCTATATACTATAAATATATATATTATATATATATATATATATATATAATAAATACAAATAATTAACTGCGCCTTATTTAGCTAATTGATTTGATTAGTATCAGTTGTGGAAGACTTATGTTACATAAGTCTTCCACAACTGATACTAATCAAATCAATTAGCTAGATTTTTTCTGATTGGAATGTTTTATCTATATATACTAATGATGGTACATCTTAGATCCGTCCCCTGATGAAATCACGTAATGTGAAGAAACGCGTAGGGTGTATGTTGCGTTGCTGATGTGGGTACTTACCTTCTCATCTTGGACTTACATAACAAAAGAGGCAACTATTTCCAGCTCAGATACGGTACACATTAGTCCTCGGAACTTGTTACACACCAGTCTTGTTTCCGGAGGACTATCTGAACTACAGTGTCGCTTCCTGAGTTCCTGCTGGACGGAGACCCAGTGGAGCACTGCAGATCCATGCGGTGAAGACACGGAGTGAGCTGAGTAGCTGTATCCTCGTCCGGTGCATGAGTATATCTCATAAAACGCTTTTTTTAATCTGTTGCTTGTGAGTTAGCATTTTGTTGGAATTTTTAGGGAAATAAATGTATATTTATATTTAATTTATATATATATATATATAATCTATTTATTTATTTATAACATATTTTACCAGGAAGTAATACATTGAGCGTTACCTCTCGTTTTCAAGTATGTCCTGGGCATAGGAGTTAAAATGACAAATAATACTTGGTTGCAAATACATTTATATAAGTGAACAGGTTATACATTATATACAAGACATTGCATGCATGCTTAAAGATAATATATATTATGGGCATATTGTATGTAACAGTTACAGACCAGATTAAAATGTGAGATAGCTTTGGCTTTGAAAGAACTTAAACTGGTGGTGGATGTGAGAGTCTCCGGTAGGTTGTTCCAGTTTTGGGGTGCACGGTAAGAGAAGGAAGAGCGGACGGATACTTTGTTGCGACTTGGGACCATGAACAGTCTTTTGGAGTCTGATCTCTGATGATAAGTGCTGCATGTGGTATGGGTGAGGAGATTGTTCAGATAGATACAGTAGGTAGCTTGCCCAGAAAGTATTTGAAGGCAAGACAGGAAAGGTGAACTTTGCGCCTAGACTCAAGTGATGACCAGTCTAGTTCTTTGAGCATTTCGCAGTGATGTGTGTTGTAGTTGCATTTGAGAACAAAATGGCATATTGAATTGTAGAGGGTTTCCAGTTGCTAAGGTGGGTTTGGGGTGCAGAGACATATACTATGTCTCCATAGTCGATAATTGGCATTAGCATCTGCTGTGCGATATGCTTTCTGACCAGCAGGCTTAGGGAGGATTTGTTCCTGTAGAGTACACCTAGTTTGGCATAGGTTTTGGATGTCAGGGTATTAATGTGCATCACAAATGTTAAGTGGGAGTCAAACCATATGCCCAGGTATTTAAAATTAGTAACAGGAGTTAGGGTAGTGTTAGCGTTGGTTCTGATCTGGAGTTCAGTCAATGGAATCTTTAAAAATGTAGCCTTGGTCCCGAATACCATTGTTACACTCTTGTCAGTGTTTAAAAACAGTTTGGTATGGAAAATCCAGTTTTCACGTCTCAAAAGTCAGATTGAAATATGTGTTCAAGGTCCGATAGGCTATGGCTGTGTGCATATATGATGGTGTCATCTGCATACATGTGTATTGAAGCTTCCTTACAAGCTGTGGGAAGATCATTGATGAACATTAAGAAGAGTAGGAGCCCCAGAACAGAGCCTTGCGGGACACCACAGGTGATATCCAAGGGGTTGGAGTTAGAGCCTGAGATGGACACATGTTGGGATCCACCTGATAGGTAGGACTGAAACCAGTTTAAAGCATGCTTCCCTATTCCAGAGCATTGTAGTTTGTTAAGCAGGATAGCATGATCACCAGTATCAAAAGCCTTTTGCAAAATCTAGGAATATTGTACAAGTGAGTTGTCCCCTTTCCATTCCACACTGGATTTCATTGCAAACATTTTGCAGGGTAGTTACGGTGGAGTGTTTGGGGCAAAAGCCAGATTGGCATTGGCTAGGGAAATTTGTCTTGGTATACTGCACCGACACACTTTATTCGAGCAAATACCCGGTATGTACCTGGCAGATACCTGGAATGCGCCGCTCCTCACCTCTGACAAGCCCCGTTGCATTTGCCTTCCCAGCCTGGGTTCATGCCTGGCTGATGGGCGGCTGATCTGTTAAATGATAATGATTAGGATTTAATAGGCTGCAATGCTTCGCGTGTCTACCAGATGGCATAAATTCATGAATTGTAATGCAGTATATATATATGTACTGTGCAGTATTGCAGCCAACGGGAATAAAGTGCTTCAATCCCTGCCGGAAAATAACTCAATGCACTCGGGCAGAAAACAGTCACAAACCTCAATACACCCGGGTATACCCGAATTCGTGGGACTAGCCGAGCTCGAATAAAGTGTGTCGCCAGTGTAGTAATCGCTTAATTGGGAGTGAACACATTTTTCCATGACTTGGGATAGTATTGGGTGAAGAGAGATTGGCCTGTAATTTGAGACAGTGTTTTTGTCCCCACTTTTGAAGATTGGGACAACTCTGGCAGTTTTCCAGGTCATAGGGATATGGCCTGCATACAGGATAGAGTTGACTATGGAAGGAATTGGTTTGGCAATGGCTGGGGCACCAAGTCATAGGTGATGAGATTCCTGTTTGTTGTTTGGGTTGCATTTCACTAATATGTTAGTAGCACACCCCACAAAGTAGTCATTGAATGCAATTGCAATGCCAGTGGGGTTTGTCAGAGTAATATCCCCCTTAGTGATATTACTTGGTTGTTGATGGTTAGAAGGCTGGAATATGTTGCTGATAACCTTCGTGAAGTTATCTTGGTTTGATGTATTCTGGAGGAGATTGTCAGAGTAATATTGTGCTTTTGCATGCCTTTTTTGCCTTGTGCAAATATTCTGCAGGCATCCATAGTGATTGAGATCCTTGGAAGTGCCAGTTACTTTGCAGCTTTTCCACAAGGCATCCCTGAACTGGTAGAGTGCTATAAGGTCAGTTGTAACCCATGGAAAGTGCCCCCCCCCACCCCCGTACCCTTATTCTTCGTAGTGTAGCATGGATATTGTCACGGGAGACCAAGACTTATACACAAATTAATACCGGGATTCTGGACTGAGCATACAAGATGAGTAAAATAAATTGTCATTTATTTCCTTTTAAGACAAACACACAATACTTCAAAATTACAGTCAATATTCACTTCCTGGGATGGGGAAACAAAATCAAATGTCCACAGAATGAATCGAAGTCTCTGGGCACCCCTGCACGCATGCAAGTAGGTGCGCAAATTGATCAAGGTTCCTGGCTAGGGCACAAGTTGCCACCCCTATATCTCCGCCAAAAGGACAAAGTTTGTTCAGTCCTTACAGGGTTCGTTCGGGAACCCTTAGCTCGAACGAATTCCAGAAGAGGGTGCAAATCTTCGTTACGATGTTGGTTAACCCTTCACACTCCGGAACCGCTGACGCTAAACCTTGGACGTTTCTTGGTCAAATCATAGATGAATCTGCAAGGGACAGGCCAGCAGGCATTTTTATAGGGTTGAGGGTCCTATACCTAACATGCACAATCAATCCCGCCCGTGGGAACATTTATCCCACCTATCCCCGACTTGCCATTACTTTGCAAAAAGGGCAGAAGTTGCTTCCCGGTTTGCACGGAGCAGGCACTAACCTCACACCTGAGCTCCTTAGCATAAGAGGCCAATCCCTTACCTGGCGACACTAAATCTGGGGTTTGGCCACCAAGTGTCAAGTGCCCATACTTTACATCGGTATATGTTACTTACAATATCCCGGCCATCCTAACACCTAGGATCTCTGAGGCTTTTCAACTCTGAACTTCTCATAGACATTGAGGCACCAACTCTGCAGGGTGCCTCTGAAGCTGAGATGCAAACTCCCTCAGCTCATTCACCCTTAACATATTTGTATGTTAAAGGATTGATTACCGGGCTGACAGAAAAGTTTTCTGTCTTCACATTTAAAACAAGCACTAAAACACATTTTCTTCTTTGTATGTGGTTTCTGTCTTTATAAACAATATAAAACAAATATGTATGTGTGTTATTTTTTTCCAGGTACCTGGGATCAAAAAATTAGATTGCTAACTCATTCCTAGCGCAAGTTAGCCACTTAATTGGATGGGCTGTGATGTGGTCTGCGGTTTAACCCAGTTCCCACGCCAATGTACTTTCCCCCTTCAAGTTAAGTGGCTAACAATACTGGTGGATACATTTTAATAGAAAAGCACTTCAGCTAAACCGCAAACAACGTATCCAATTGACCTTGCGGTTTAGAGGTCTAGGGCTTAGATAGTGATCCCTATACTTCAAAGCGGCCACCCATTCATAGGCACGCCTCTTCAATCAGCACTTGGTTTAGAGCTAGCAGCTCCCCCGTGTGTCGCGAATACAATTGCCACATTTTACACATATTCTCATAGCCGAAGCAAGGTTTTGAGCTGCAAAATGGGGACAATAAAGACGGTGGAGGGGAAAACAGGTCATTACAGTGTACACACAATTAACCCCTTCAGTCCCAACATGATTTAGGGTTAACCAGCCGGGTATAATGCCTTTATTAGTGGCCTGGTTAACCCCCTATTGCCAAAGGTATCACAGAGTTTTAAGAACTCGAATTGGAAATAGTCGAGCACAGAATCAGGGTCGGGAATTAAACGATTCTGTGCCAGGGGCATTTGGTAAGGTTAAAGTTTCTAAATGTTCTAGTGAGGATAACTTTAGGGCTTGATTGGGGTGGTTTAATTTAACTTACATAGTATACTATTTCATGGTCACTGAAAATGTCAGGAAGGATGCCAGAGGATTGGATTCTGCTGGGACTAGAGTAAGGATCCAGTATAGCAGGAATGTTGGCGATATAGTATACATATATATATATAAAATAATATATAATAACTATATATATCTTATTTTAATATATATATATATATATATATATATTATATATAAAATAAAAGAATCACCTAGCGCAAAAAACCCAGGGAAGAAAGAAAAAAGAGAAAAAGAACCATCAGGGGTAGTATGTCCAATAATCAGAATCACAGTATTGGTGAGATATGCACCAGATAGCTTGATCAATATATGCTTTTATTCACTCTGGGATCAGGGACTCAGCTTGAAGATTTCTTGTATTTCTGCCAGGGACTCTCTGCACTTCCAAGCAGCTGTCTTCACAGTAGGCCCCAGGTAGGCCCCACTCCCCACTAGGGTAGTGGGTAAGTTCATAGGGAAGGCCCCTTAGGTAGGGACCCTGCCCTTAGGTGCGTGTAAGTCTAGTCAGTGACACAGCTGCAGTGCTGTGTGCTCTGACTAGAAGAGACAGTGTGGCTTTGTAGTGCAGCCACTGCAGTTAGTTGACTGTGTCAGTGAGAGGTCCCTCATAGGAAGAAGGGGGGGTTGTTTTTCGGTTAGTGTTGTGTTGTAATATCACCAGTGCCAGTTGCACGTGGTGGACTGCCAGAGTTTGGATCGAACAGACCCTACAGTAAGAGATATTCTGCATGCAGGGGCTAGGGTAGAGGTATACCCCCAGGGCCCAGTTAGTCCCCTGAGAAAATCGAGAGGAATACTGTATGTGATAGGGACTCTTGCCTTAAGTCAGGGACTCCTTCACCACACTCAAAGAGGAAGAGACATGCTGCAGGACAGTGCCTAAATGCCCATGCAGCCTGAGTGCAGAAAGAGTATCCATTTCCTGCAGAGAGCAGCGCAGTGCGGCGTGGGATCACGTGCGGTGTTGCTGAGTCCAAGGATTATCCTGATCGGAGAGCGTGATCAGGAGTAGTAGATAAGTGCACCACCAGGCTACAACCCAGGGAAGCGCTATCCCTATCCTCACACTCACCTCTCTTATGGTTCTGGCCACTCACATTATTATCAAAGGGACTGAGGTGATGTGAGGGAGACATGTGGGTGTGGGGGGATAGATGTGCATCAGGGTGATGCAATGTTATCATATGTGATGATTGATGTTATGCAAGAGAGTTTTCATTGAAGTTACCATTCGGTAGTCAGTAAATACGGTTTATATTCACATTGTGTGTATTTACTGAATGGTTGTTTCGGTGGTGAGGGCTTACTCCGACCACGTTGGGATCCCCATCAGTGGAGGCGCTGCACCGTGTGTAAGTATGTACCCCAGGTCCCCGTGGCGGAAGCTCAGCCCTCCGGATTGCCAAACAGTTACAGCACCACACTGATAAGTAGTCATACACCTACCCACCTCAATCTCACTTAGGATGGAGGAAAGAGGGCGGCTACATACGCATATATATATATATATAATATATATATATATATATATGTATTATATTTTATTAGTTTTAATCATATATATTGCCAGTGTTGACACAAAATTCATATTCAAGCTTTAATTAATAATATAAAACATACACTGCCGACACGCTTTATTGCGCATCGGCCAGATCCCAGCCGGAGATCCCGGCTTGGCAGGTGCGCCCCCTCGGCGTGCTGCGCGTCATAACGGCGCGGTTCTACGTCTTCGGAGAGCCTGCGCCCCCTGCACGCGCGTACCAGGGCGTCCTCGAGGGAGCCCTGGTGTCCCGCGATCGCGGGACGGCGGCAGGGGGTTCCGGGGGACCCGGCGGACCCGGCAGCGGTAGGGAGAGCGCCCCGATCGGAGGGCGCTCTTCCGCTGCTTCGGCGCGCGCCCGTCACCCTCGGGCGCGCGCCAGGCTACTGCTGCGGCCAAGAACGGGCAAATGCTCGAATAAACTTGGCCGCAGCAGTATTGAGTTATACAGACATTAAAATGGATACAAATATATATATTCCCTTTTTTATTATAACTTTATTTTTTATTAATAAATTTTTGGGAGGGAAGGGGATACAAAAGTAAGATGGGGAGGGGAAGGTTTGGGGACATTTAATAATGAAGATACAGAAAGACAAAAATATCAAAACAAAATGGGTTAGGCACATTTCAGGATTAATTTAGTGTAAATATACCTAATTGAAAGATTGGTACTTTGCGTTGTCACAATCACACTAATTCTGAACTAAAATCAGCGACAGTTTGATATGTTTTCTTGAGTGCATGGTTTGATTAGCTATTTTTATTTAAACTATGACTTTCCTTGAGTGTCCTCTACGGTGAGGGTTTTACGGATACCTATAATGTAAGCACTTGATGGAAGATTCCTCACCATCTAAGGTCCCCAGACAGCCTCAAACTTGGCCATTTTATCATTAAGAATGGCTGTCAGTTTTTCCATCAGGAGGGATCGTCAAAGTCTTTTCTCTACCTCTAATATAGTTGGGCATTTTAGTCTCCAAGAGGCTGCAATAAAGCATCTGGTTGCTGTTAGGATATGTTTTATTAGCTTAAAGGCTGTTTCTGGCCGTCAGAGGAAGTTATCTGTTGTGAGTTGCACATTGCTATTTTGTTTAATAAACATATATATTTTTTTTTTTACTATTCTCTCTGCATTTGCTGTCTGGCACTGAGGAACCCCCCATGTGACTGGGAAACTAACACCTAACATATCATTCACACACTGCTGTGATCATCTGTGGGAAATTGGAGACTAGATAGTCAGAAAAATCTCTCAATGAAACCTTTTACATATTTATGCTTACATATGGCCGTGTAAGTAATATTACTATTATTTTCTCCATCAACCCTTCTCCCAACCATTGGTGTCCCATCTCTATCTGTGTGTATTCCCCACACCTCTAATTGTACATCCATTCCTGTCTATATTGTTTACAGATGCAGCGGCCATTATTCGAACATATCAAAAGCCGTTTTCGTGTTCACTGTTGTACTGCACGCGGCCAATCACGCGGTTGCTTTGTTTGAATTTGTTTAAATTTCATGGATCCCGATTTCGTCGGGTGAAATTCTTTGCATTTCCGTGGCAGAAATGAATAAATTGTGTACAGTACAGTACTGTGTCAATTTGCAGGTGTTTTAAAACCAGAACACTAAAATGACATTTTCAGCACTCAATAAAAACGAGTCAACATGTTGTCATGACGCGCCATGACATGGGTATTCTGAGGTATAAAACGAGTGATATGTTCGAATAAAGGCTTCTGCATTAGTAAACTATATCCAGCTCATTTCTGCGCTCCCCTCCCCCTTTTTTCACCTACCTCCTATATTTGCGCCTAGGTCTAATTTCTTGTGAACATTTTTTCTTAACACTGGTGGGTTTGAGGACATTGTGGCAGCAACAATAGGGACAGCTTTAGTTCATGTGAGGTCACAGTTTGTATTTAATAATACTAACAAATTAATGTTGTGTTTTTGTATGTAATTTTTTTTCTGTTGCACTTTTTGTATATATAATATATATAATATATATACAGGCATACCCCGGTTTAAGGACACTCACTTTAAATACACTCGCGAGTAAGGACATATCGCCCAATAGACAAACGGGAGCTCACGCATGCGCCTGTCAGCACATCCTGAAAAGCAATACCGGCTCCCTACCTGTACCAAAGCTGTGCGCAAGCGTGGACACTATAGAGCATGCTATAAATGCGTTATTTACATCAGTTATGCACGTATATGATGATTGCAGTACAGTACATACATCGAAAAGTGAAAAAAGGTAGTGCTTCACTTTAAGTACATTTTCGCTTTACATACATGCTCCGGTCCCATTGCGTGTGCTAATACGGGGTATGCCTGTATATATATATATATTTTAAGTTATGGTGGGTGAAAAAGGCGACAGAAAACCTCCACCGTTAGCATATAGCCAATAAAAAATATCACTTGTTAGCACATTCACATGTCTTAGACAGATCTGCAACCCTGCCTTTCAACCATTATCACCTCGCATGCAGTGCTCCCACTGCAGCAAAGGATTCTGGAAGATGACATGCAAATGAGCACACAATGTGTCACCTTTTGCCTGGAATAATATATATTATATATACAAAACGTTCACATATATATATATCAAATTGAAATATTACTGTATGCTCATCTGTATGTTAGGACCAGTATGTCAGGCCAGAGTCTGCACTCATGTTAAGCTTCCATTTTGTATGGTCATAACTAGTTAAGATTCTGTAGTCAGCCTTTTTGCTGAAATATAATTCATAAATGCACTCAGTTTCTCTGCTAAATTGCATTTCATTCTTCCTGGACAGGATATTACTAGATACTTTTGTGTGGTCAATTTCCTGGTGTTTTAGTAGAATATAATAGAATGGTTCTCTGCAAGAAGCAAGGTAGTGAAAAAGTTGCTAAGACTCAAGGTCTCTTTTGATAACAGACAATGAATAAGCTATGTATTTAGACAATTGCTTGTATTGAAAAAAGACACGTCTCAAAAGTCACGCCACTAATATGTCCTGCCCCTAAATCACGCCTCTAATCAAAGCTACGCCCAAGACACACCTAGTATACGCCCAGGACACGCCTATGATACGCCTCTAACCAATATCTTTTTTTATTCTGTATAAAAACCATTACCCTATGAGTAATAAATTGAGACAAAGGATTTGAAACCTGGCGTGCGTTACGTTTCATTTTGTTCGTCTCCCAGGCCTGAAAAGTTCACCGAAGACCGGAGATAAAAGTTGCAGGGCATGAAAAACTTCTCCGGGGGAGTCTGCTGCAAACGGGTGCAGATGGTGTAGTATCCAGTCACAAGGCTTCAGTGTACCTGGCAGGGGAAAGGTTCCTCTCGGTGCTGAAGCCAGGGGAGGAAATAACGGATTTTCCTTTCAGTTTTGGCGTCTAGAAGTGGGAAGTTCACAGAGGTTGTGAGTATATATGTAAATTTTTATATATGATGCTTCACCCCCTCTGGGAATTTAATAGACCTAAATTGTGACTGAAGAATTTGGATAGGCCCTTTTAAACAGAATTTTTGGTTAGAGTCCAGTAAATTCTGTGCACGACTGGACTGTTATCTCTGATCTAGCTGAACGACCATTGTATATTGTGTAAGTATAAATATTGCAATTATTTGTCATAATTAAGCTGTTTTTCTTTAAGCCACTAATGGGTGCTTGCATGAGTAAGAATGACTCTGGACGGAAGCCTAGGAATGTACAAATTTTAAATGCGAGTGTAAATCTGGTCTGATTCCTGAGGAATTTGTTGCTCAGACAGCTAGTCATTACCCGTTTTGTCGAATATTCAGAAGGTTGTTCTCGGCAGAATAATGGTGTCTGTTTTAATTGTGGTGGTTTTGGTCATTGGCAGAGAGTGTGCCCATATCAGAGTCAGAAGCAGGGAAGTGCTGCTTTGCCCGTGGGGGCTCAGAGTGAAAGTCTCTGTAAAAAAAAAACAAAAAAAAAACACCGCTACTTTATGTAAAGCTTGTTTGTAACCCTGATGAATTTTTTCCTGAATGATTTCTTGTGTGAAAGTCATGCTGATTAACATCTGTACAAAAAATATGAATATTAGTTGCTCATGATGAAATCTAAATTTTAAAAGGTTTTAAAAAGGTGTACACCGAATATAGAGAGAAATACCTCACAACAAAAGGGGAGTATATTCAGCTCCGTCCCTGATTATAGTTTGAAAGGTTTATTCGTCCTGGCCAGGCGGATACTTTTTAAACCGGACACATTTCTTTTCGTGTGTGGTATTTCTATCTTAATAAAAGGAGGGGCACAGTCTCTCTCTTACAGTTTAAAGAATGCGAAGCATTCACATTAAAATTAACTAGCTCTGTGCTTAAGCAGTTTAATCATGAGAACAAGGTAATGTAGAACTGTCTTCTTTTCCGTAAAGCAGTAAGATAACACATTTCAATTTTATTTCTACAGGATTAAAATGTTTTTGTTTAAAATGCTGGTAAGAGCTCATAAGCACTGTTTGAATTAATATATTGCATTATATATGTATATAACGCCATTAATGTACATAGCGCTTCAAAAGGAGGGTGTCCGTGGTGTGAGCGGAGTGTGATAATATCTGCCTTTAGCAGCATGGAGGTCAGTTATTTTAGCGAGAATTGTCTCCGTTAAATAAGCAGTGTAGAAGCCATACAAGACAGGTAGGGTCAAGCTTGCTGTTTATTTAGTCATGGTATAACTGTTGCATGTTTGAAGATATTTTGTTTAGCTTAAAAGAGGGCATAGTTAAAACGGGATAGCAATTGTATTGATGGAAGTTTGCAGGAATATGAGATTTCTTGCAGAAGGCATTCAGGTGAATGAGTGAAAGAATGTTGCATGCTCCTGTAGGCATAGACTTGGTGTTTATAAGTAATTTGAAATATTCCCGTTATTTAATTTTTGAAAGACCATACAAAATGCAGTTTTAGGACAGCGTGGAAAGCTTCATATTTAACATTAAACTAACGTTAGAATCCCCTGCGTGAGGATTAATCCAGCAGTTAATATGAATTAGACAGCGAAACCCGTTATCTGTACTGTGAAATTTCTGGCTGTTTTCCCAGAAAAAAAAAAAAAAAAGGCGCTTTGAAAATTATTATTTTTTTCTTTTTAAAGTCAGAGTGTCTTTTAAAGTTAATGCTGGCCGTGTGCTCAGCACTTTGCAAAGAGTTCAAAATTATTTGTCTATTTTAAAAGGAAATCTTTTGTTCAGGATTTCAGGATTTTTTCTTATATTGTAAATGCCACAGTTGTTAAAAGACCTACTGCAGGCTTCTTTTTCTTTTAACACAAGCAGTAAATAATTTTGTAGTCACAACACATACAAATCTATTTACCAGTTTAATATTGCTATATATCAAAGCAACCTGTTTTCATAACAATTTTTGTATTTTTGTATTTTTGTTCACATATATAGATAATATATGAACAAAAGAGGGGAGACACATACATAGGTTATTGAATTTATTATAGCAATGTTAACTCCAAGAGTTGACAGGCCCCTGGTAAATAATAATAATACCTTTGCAGATGTCACAGCAAAGCAGGTAGCAAGCCGTCCCTATGTTGAGGGATATATAATATCTGCCAAATTTATCATTTTGTAACCATTTATTTGTTTTTGGGTATGTCCTGGAAATAGAGTTAAAGGACAGGGGATATATTATTGCAAGTGTAATTGCATAAGTGAACAGGGTATATATTATATACAGGGCATTTCACATTTTTTTTAGCAGAATAGTTACAGTGGAGTGCTTGAGGTGAAAGCCAGGAGTGACTGTGGGTGTGGGACAATAGCCATGAGTGCAGGCTGTTGGGATGCTTGACTTGTGGGGCGAGTTTTAAGGTTAGTTAGTATTAAATGACTAAAAGGTTGACACCATTTGCATCAGAAAAAATGGCAGATGGCAGTTAGGTATGAATGAGAGTAAGTGTGTATTGGGAGAAGAGAGATTGATTTGTAGTTTGAGACAGTATTTTTGTCCCCATTTTTGAAGATTGGGATAACTCTAGCAGTTTTCCAGGTCTTAGGGATATGGCCTGCAGACAGGATAGAGTTGATTATGGAAGCAATTGGTTTGGCAAAGGCTGAGGTACCAAGTTTTAGGAACTTGGATTGTAGCAAAGTCAAGTCCATATTGGTTGCTTAATTTAAAATTTGAGGAGCGTTAATAAGGAATATCTCTGTTTAATATTGTGGATGCTAATAATAGTAGTAACCATATTAATACAAGAATTTATTTCTAGGTATAAATTCTCTCCCTATGAGACACTTATGGGATGAGTTATGACCATCAGTAGTTCAAAGTAACTAATTAAGGACCATGTTATTGGTAATAAAACAATTAATAAGTATTGCATGCAACTAATACATATTTTTGAGTCTTTCTAGGCACAGGTTAAAAGCTGAAAGTGCACCTACGCAAGACGGGTTAATGGTCAAGCATTTTCTACGCAAGCACGCTCTTCATCCCAGATGAAAAGGCCATTTAGATGCTACTCATCACCAGCATTGCAGTAAAAATGTCTTATCATCATGGATACACATCAAGCACGTCAAAATGGTGCCAGCCTAAGCACAAACAGCTAAAAAAGACAAAGACATAGCACCTGCAAATAAGTGTTTTGATGGACACAATACTCTCTGACCACTAATCGAGGGAGAAAGGTTATAGGCAAAAAATGTCCAGGCCTCAACACACGAACTTTGAACTTTTTATTTTTGCAGGTTTTTATTATTTTTCAGTTACAATGTATGCTCCATTATGTTTGTGTAAGTGGCGTCCCATAAGGATGACAAAATAGTATAAGGTATTATTTGTTTAACTTTGTTTATTTTGTTTGGATTTCTAGGTTAATAGAATCTCCCTGCAGAATGATATCCCGGTGGGAGAATGCTTTATCAGTCAAACACACGGTTATGTTAATTGCTCACAGGTAGAGTTAGAAACAGAAGAGATGCACCCAATACACAAGTGCTAAAAAGTAGTCTATGGGAAGAATAAGTTTCAGGGAATTTATTCCCAAATGTAGGAGTTGGGTTACTGTATGACAGGTTTACAGGGATATCCTAAATCATACAGCCACAGACATTTACTCACTTAACCAAGAATAGGTTTAGTTTAAATTAATGACCCCGCAGAATAAAAATAGCTCTAGACTATATTTTAGCCTCAAAAGGAGGGGCATGTATGCGCCCTAGTTAAAGCGCAATGTTATGTATTTTATCCAGGATTTAGGGACCATGGGGACTTGGTGGTTGGATTGATTTGCTTTGAGCGAAACTAGCGAATGTTTTTGTATGTGTGTGTTTGTCCTACTCATTGCTCTCTATGTATTAAGTACAGCAAAACTCTGATCCAGAAGTGCGTTGCAACCCCCACCGACGCTATGCCTCTCTGCGGTGATGATGTCGCCAGTCCCCCAGAAGAAGAGACCAAAGAAGAAATCAACTGGGCTGATATAATGGCCGGAAAAGAAAGGAATGCAGTTATGCACAACTTGGACATCTTGGTCCATCAGGACTATGAAATGGTTAACTGTTCTGTTCTTTAAATAGACTGTCTCTTAAGGATATGGGGGACTGAGAAGACTGGATATGAGGAAGGTGGGAGGTCACAAAGGGAAGTGAGTCAACCACAAGGAAAGGATCACGTCAGCCATTGTGACCAAAGCAGCCATCTTGGTCCGTTTTGCCATTCTGAGTAAATGCAGTATGAAAGATGTGTGCAAGAAGAATGTTTGTGCAGTCGCTCTTAGCAGAAATTAGCCCCCACCAATTCTCACAAATAGCTGACCCTTAGATTATGTGACATATTGAGATGTAAGCCTTTTCTAATCTATAGAAATATTTAATGATATATATATATATCTCTATTGGTTGTGTGGCATGTGGGCCACTAAGATTGTACCCTGCAATCACACTGCCCTTTGTTATCTGGGTTTCATTCTTCCCACTTTCTATGTATCTGACACGTTACCCCAAGGGAAGCTGAGAAATCGAAAAGATCTGACCAGGACCATTAGTCCAACCCGCATTGCAGCTGGGGTTTTTATACCTAGTTTAGGTGTTCTGGATCTCTATTCTAAATTAAGTGAGCTGATGGTAAATATTGATGATGCTCTTAATCAGACAAGTGATGCTATCATCCGTTTGACTAATGAACAAGAGCAGATCCGGACAGTATTATTACAGAATAGAATGGCTCTTGATTATCTGCTAGCCTCACAAGGAGGTGTTTGTAAACTTGTAGGACAGAAGTGCTGTGCCTATATTGAAGATGAGTCTGGCGCTATTCATAAAGATATGGATAAGTTACAGGAAATTCAAGCAAGGATGCGTAAAGAATCCTCAGGCCTTAACTTAAATTGGATGTCAGGACTCACTAGTTGGATTGGAGAATTGGGTATGAAAATTCTCTATGGTTTTATTGTAGTGATTAGTATAATCGCAGCAATTTTTGTTATTTTTCACTGTGCTAAGTGTGCAATGCTTTCATTTGTCTCAAGGAAACCTTCAGTTTCATCTCACGCCATGTATGCAACTAATAATTCATATGTGGCCATGAACAGAGTCTATGATACTATTGGTCCCCATAAGGCCATAGTCATAGAGAAGTGTACCTAGTAAGGGTATTTGTTCTTTTAGAGAACGAAAAGGAGGGATTGTTAGGACCAGTATGTCAGGCCAGAGTCTGCACTCATGTTAAGCTT
>WSYH01010447.1:0-23204 GCA_036426205.1 Ascaphus truei | reverse complement strand
AGAAGACACGAAGACCAATAGGCCTACAGTAGGCCTGAGCCTGGTTCTTATACCATTATTTACCATTGAAAACACCCCTACAACACAGCCCCCTGCTCATAAATCAGTGGGGTTTGTGAGTGGGTTGACAAGTCTTCCCCAGAGTAAAAACTCCTCCCAACCGAAGGACGTATAAACGGCGATTCCTATCTAAATAACTTCATAACTTCAGTTCAGTAAATACTTACTGGCCTGAGGAGACATTATTGATACTTCCGCACGCATGACGCCCCATGAGACTAAATTTTACCGTGAATACTAAAAATTAAGAGAGATTATTAATATCTGTCTCTTTAGACCGGATAGACACAATGTTGTTGTAATCGTTATTGGCGGCTCGGTTCCCCCGGGTACACATCTGTAATTTTTAGCAGGTTCAGCGGGGGCGAGGCAAGCTCATGGGGTATTTCTTATATTTAATAGGTCACTCTTCTGATATCTCCTTGCGTAACCGCACCCCTGGCCCCATAAAACCCTTGTCAAAGAAATCCTTTGAAGAGCTGCGGCACGGTTGTGTAGCGAACAACATTTGTCACAGGTGCTAATTTCACACTCAATGCCCAGACTTGGCGTCTGCTGTCTCTACCAGCAATATACCCTTGGCCTGTGCCAATTAGGTATTAACATACTGTAAACTAAACCCCCCTCGATACTTTTCACACCCCCAACTTCAATCAAGCCTGTTGAAGCCAAGCCCCCAGATATTTCTGCAAAGACCACACACATATTTGTATTTTCCTAAAAACTGCAGTCATTACCCTTCAGCCTCCTTATCCCAATCCCCGTGATGTGTTGGGGCAGAAACCAAAACAATGGAACAGAAACACATACATTTTTACAGGGTGGAAAGACATTAGGATTATGAAGCAAGGTTAAAACACATTACATGGACCACAGTCCAGTTAACCCCTTACTTGTTCCCAGGTGAGAGTAGGGCGGTGGCCAAGGAGTTGAACCCCTTTAATCCCGGGCCAAAACCCCTTCTTACCATGACACCTCCATGCGCAATGGGTGCCTTAGTGCCCAAGCCAGCTGCCCACCCTGGCACTGGGGACACATGGGCATCCTGACGCCACTCAATAAGTCCTGAGGGGTTTGGCCTGGCAAAATTGTCCTCGGGGATTTGTCCAGTACATTTCCTGGCCCACATTGGCTAGTGGGAAGTCAAGATCCTGCTGAGCAGGGCTCCACGTGGCAGTGGGAATTCCTCCTTGCCACCCTCTGCCCCCACAGTGGCCTGGTGAACCAGCCCATGTGAAGGCGGCCTATGCAGACCAGGCGCATACTGACAGAACTGGATGTCTCTGCACCAGCGACCGAGACCAGCTATCAAGCAAGACAGTCGTTTACTGTCAACCAAGTCTGGGAAAGATGCTGAAAGAGCCTATGTCACTCTCCTGTAGGGACCCTACCTGCCTGGCGCTGTGCCATTGTAAGCGGCTCGCTATTAACCCTTGCCCTCATCCCTGGCTCTAGGGACAGTCCCCACCGAGTGCATCCCCTTCTGGAATACAGAAACCACCGGGTGTGACTCCTACCCCTCCTGTGCCCCATGGATCAGGCTGGATTCTCCCCAGTTCGTACTGGGGTCCCTGGGACCCAGAGTGCCTTGCCCCTGCCCTCCAACACTGAAGGGCAGGAAACAAGCACATGCTGGAGGGGGGCTACCACCACTTGATGCTAGGGCCAGCATCACTCCTCTCCTTGCCACTGTGATGCTTAATCCTGTAGTACCTTGGCTGCCCTGGGGACAGAAACCCTTGCTGGTACCCCCCTAGCCCTGGCTACATGCTCCGGGCTGCCCCTACCTACCCACAGCCCAACCTCTGGGACCCATGGGGAATCCGTCAGGAGGGTCACTCTGCGGTAAGTCAGCACAAGGGACATCCTGCCTACCCTGGCACATCATAGCTTCTGCCAGTTGACTTAACACCACACGACCTCCTATAGCCCGCCGCACAGTGTCTCACTGCATAGCCCCCCTAGGCCCGCACCTCAGCCCCTGACTGATAGGAATCTGGGCTGCTTAACCTCCCTGCGCCACCTGCATTCCGCTCCCCCCTAGGCAATCCTAACATGACAAAGGCGACTCCCGGACGTGTACCTACATCCCGACCTTGTCTCCCCCTTTACCACGGAGTAAGCTTCAGGGGCAACCTCTCCAGATGCAACGCCTTAGCTCTTGGACTGAGAGGTATCCACTGGGGTGGAACAAAGCTTGCCACTGCCAATGATACCCAAGCCAATAGGGAGGCTTGCTGACAACAGGGGTGGGATCTGAGAGGACCTCTGAGGGCTCCGCCGGGTATATGGGGAACTCTGTGCCATACCTTGCTGGCTTTCCCTCCCGGCTACCACTAGCCCTTCTTATCCACTGAGACCCTGGTGCTGGCTACCTACCGCAGCTCCCTCACTCAGCTTCCCCTAGCCACTACTAACCGGATCTTTGGGACACATGATGAGCATATCACTGACACGCCATCCCATACCGGAGAGGGGCCCAGGGGCACTGGTTGCAGAAGTACTGCCTGGCTCAGGCTGCAGGTAAATATGGGGGCTGGGCTAACTGTGCCACTGCCACCTGATACATCCAACCCATAGCAAGGCCATCAACAGGGGGCTCAAACGAGAGACCCCTGAGGCTTTGCCAGGGAATGGGGAGGAAAACTGGATGGCTCACTTGGCTGCCTTACCCCCCAGGTTCCCCACTGCGCCCACCCAACCCTCTCCACAGCACAATCCTGCTCCCTAGAGCTGGGTGCTACGGGGCTAGCCCCCTCCCTGAAGCTGGCCCTATTACGGAGGGGAGATCACGGGTTGCTGGTGCAGATGACACCTACCTTAGCTCCTGGCTGGAAGGTAATCTGGGGGTGGTCTAACTTTGCACAACCCTGATCCTCCAGCCCATTAGCAGGCTGACAAACAGTGGGTTATCTTAAAAAACATTGAGAGTCCCCTGCTGCTCCGCCAGCGGTAATGGGGAAGCCTAGTGCCTCAAGCCTGCCTTTCTTCCCCTGGACCCCTATCTCCTGCCACCCCCGGTCACCCCTATAGTAAACAACAGGGTACAGTCATAGGAAAAAATAGTCAGGGTCAGTCTGCGACTTGATGGCTTACCCGCTGTCCCAGAGAGGACCGAACGCCTTCGTTGGGTCCCGATTGAGGGGGACTGGGGTGGCCGCTCCTGCATCAGCTAGCCGAGGAAGCAACGGGCAACATGCCGCAACAGCTTCCGGGTTTGGCACAGGTGGTAAAATGGTTGTGCAGGACAAGGTCCCAGGCTTGGGTTAAGTAACACGGCTCCCGCCAGACCCAGGTTAAAATAAACCCCCTCCCGCACGAATACTGTCCCTCACCTCCCGCAATAATCCTGTCCCTCCCCTCACTCAGAAAGGGATCCGCACTTTGCAGAATCCGGCTATTCTGCCGCCATCACCGCCTACATGGGCGAGCCACCGGGCAAGTGCAGACAAAAGCAGTACCCGGCTTGGTTGAAGGGTCGACCGGAGCTGGATGTGGAGCTCCGGTCATCGCTGATGGGACTCGCGACTCTGCCAAACAAGGGTGTGATGAAATGAAACACCCACTTCCCACACACCCCACCCTCCCCCCAAATAAAACGTGCCAACGGCGGATGCCGGAAATGGCCGGCTTCTTATCCGCCGCAGCCACACAGTTAGCCGACGGGATCCGATGGATGGGCCGAAGCTTAATTCCACCGCTAACGGGGGTAATCTCGTCTGCAGCTCGTGAGCGCGCCATGAGGGGGCTTCTTCGCCTGGAATAGCCAAGGTCATGGGCAAGGGGCGTATTGTGGATCCACTTCTTGCATAAGTGTGTAAACCGCCGCTTTCTGAAGGAGCTTCTCTGCGCCGGTGGGAACACCCCCCGCAAAGTCCAAAAGCGGAGTTGCTCGAGCGCCGGGCTCATTCCGGAGAGTCTCCGATCCAGGGAATCCCCCCCGCAAGAGGCTGCTGAGGCCAAAGCGGAGAGTTTGCTCCAAGCGCCGCGGCTAATCCGGAGCAATATCCGCCGCGGTGGACTACCGCCCGAGAGGCTACTGAGTCCAGAGCGGAGTTGCATTGAGCGCCGGGCTCAGGGACGGGGGTAAGGAGGGGTAAGTGTCGGGACAACGCCAAGCTTAAGGAGCTCTTCCGCTAAGCCCTGGGACAACTCCCTCCCCACGAAGACAAACAGGGAATGAAATGAAAGCTTTCCAGGAAAAAGGACCTGGCCGCCGCACGGCCTTACTATCCGGCTGTGTAAAACTACGGGTCCTCGCGATCACCGAATCCCTCCCCAAGTCTCTGCCGTCCGGAGCTGGTCCATTCCTGCTTCCGGGTGGTTTGGTTGGTGTTACAGCGGATGAAGTGTGTTGTGGTCTTTGCTCAGCCTGCCGGCTTTCATGCTAACCGATCGCTGCTCTTCTCTACCTTGCGGCGGATGGTCCCCACGCCGACTGATGCAATCCTCCGGTTCTCGGTGCCTGGCTACAGTCACATTGGATGGCGGCACTTTGGGTCTGGAGGGCAATGCTTCTCACAAGTAGGGGAACAGTGAGGAGGTGCAATCTGAGGGGAAAAGTGAGGAGGTGCCATATCTTGTGTTATACGTTCGCGTACACTGTGTTGTCAAATTATCTTTCAGTCCAGAGGACCGCGCCCTTACTTTCAGTTCCCACTATATTACAGGAGTCCTCTAAGTACACTGGAATACAGGTGCAGTTTCAATCCCGCCCGCTGCCACCCAGTTTATTAATAGCCTGTGACGGTTACTTTGTGACAGGCTATTAATACTAAAACACAAAAATTATAAATGGGTTGAACTGAACGAGGCTTAGATATGATCTTAAAATATAATTTATTCCTTGAAAAAAGGTGGACTACACGAGATAACAAAATAACACACAAAAATATGCACTATTTAAGAGGGACTGATGAGAAACCGTCACATCTGACTGGCGTTCATATAGCCAATCTTGAATCACAGGAAGACACGAAAGACAATAGCCATAGGCTTTGAACATGGTTCTTATTTACCCAATTCCCATGACACAACCAAACCCAGCACCTCTCATAAGCAGTGAGTGAGGGTTGCAGTCTTCCCCAGAGTAAAACTCCTCCACCAAGGACGTTTTAAAAACTGTGGTTTCCTATCTAAATAACTTCATAACTTCAGTAATAAATTAATGGGCAGCGAGACATATTAATACATTACGGCACGCATGACGATCCAAATGAGACTCTAAATATTACCGTGTAATACTAAAATTAAGCGAAATAGTAATATCTGCTCTCTTAGAGGACCTGGCTTGACATCATGTGTCTGTAATCGTTATTGCGGGCTCGGTCCACCGGTTACACATCTGTAATTTTTGAGTTCAGCCGAGGACAACTCATGGATGGTATTCTTATATTTAATAAGGTCACTCCATTCTGAGTCTCCTTGCGTAAATCACCCATGGACCCATAACCACTTGTCAAAGAAATCCTTGAAGCTGGGCCGATTTTTGGTGTAGCGAACATTTGTCACAGGTGCTTATTTCACACCCAATGCCCCGAACGTGGGTCCTAGCTGTCTCTACCAGCAATATACCTTGGCCTGCCAATTAGGTATAACATTATGTACAACTCAAAACCCCATCTGTACTTTGCACCACCAAACTATCAATCAAGCCTGTTTGAAGCCCAGATATTTTCTGAAAAGACACACACATATTGTATTTTCTAAACTGCAGACTCATTACACCTTAAGCTCTCGCATCCCAATCCCAGTGTATGTGTTGGGCAAACAACACTGGAACAGCAAACAATAATTTTTACAGGGGCGGGGAACTATAAATTAGGATGCGGTGAAGCAAGTCGGTAAAATAAAAAAAACCATTACTTGGACCACGTCCAGGTAACCCCTTAGTTCCCAGGTGAGAGTTTAGGGGGTGGGCCAAATGGGGTTGTAACCCCTTTATCCCGGGCCAAACCCCCTCTACCAGACAAGCCTCCTCTATCGAGTCATCCACTATCAACAATCACCCGGAAGTAGGAGACAACTAGTTATGCCGAGAGTTAGAACAGTTTTGCGTATATGGTTCCTAAAGTCCCTATATGATGACCAGGGAACTTGGAGTATACAAGAATTTAGCTTCGTACGAGGGGGGGGACCAATTCTTCTGTCCCAAAATGGCGGGATCAGTGGAGCAGCACCATTGCTGGAAGAGGCTTGACGTGCAACCGCGGAAAAACACGGCCTAAGTCGCGCAGCACCAATGGGCCACCTAAGAAACTTCTGGTCCAATGGACTAGTCGTATGGACTTCCTATGTATGAGCAAGAATCTAGGGGTTATAGGACTGTTTCTAGTGATAAAATGATAATGTGTATACCCGATACGCTCCAGCTTTCCCTACAAATAAGATTAAAAAGGCCTCACGGTTGGCCACGACTGGGGGAGGAAAGTACTTTGGTCAGTACGGTTTCTACCCAAGAGGAATGCCACTCAGAAGTCGTTGGATTTAGAGGGCAAGTGATCAAAGAGCTACTTAATATCGAGAAAGTCCCATACGACCCCTATCCTAAATGAGATGCCCTCAGGAGCGATTAAATCAAACCTTGCTAGACATTGTATGTACCCTACGGGACTCTGAGAAGGCCGCGGTTGGAGCAAACAGGTAGAGCACTGGAAACATGCTACAATGTACAGGCATGAGTCCACTGGATTCACACCAGACTTCATGTGTTTCAGCAGAGAGACCAGGAACTAACAGTAGATATCCGTCTCAAGAGTTCCATCGACGTGTGCCCAAATGGGACCCACTATCAATAGTTGAAAAAGGACAAACCTCCATAGAGGCTATCAGTTGGCGGGAGAGAAGCCACCGCCAAACTTAAATCAAAAGAACAAGAGGAGATATGACTGCAAAGAGAGTACACTATCGGAAACTGCGGGCCTGGGGACAGGTTCTCTTGCGCAGGAACATGGGGAATACCGGTGGAAGCACAAAGTTAGCTGACCGAAGGCGAGAGGTCCCCTTCGAAGTGGCAGTAGAAGATTAGTCGCAGACTGCCTGGGAACTGTAGGTCCGTAGTTTTAAGACGGGGGTAGGGGCAGGGGCGGGGTTGTAAGTAAAAAGTATGCACGGAACCATTTACTTACCCAATTCCGCCAATGTGGAGGTGAAACAATGGAGCTGAACCGCAACCTGAGCAACAAAAGAACAAGAAGACCTAGTGGAAATCCGGATACCCCAGATGTGAAGAGAATCGGATCCAATGGAGGAAACTGCTTCCAATACAAGTGGAGGACTGGATGGACAGCACAGCCAAAAATTGGGTAATGGTCTGTCAGTCATGTGCCATCTCCAACATGGAAGTCCTAGCTTCACACACAAAAGAGCAGTTCAAACCAAGATCACACTTATGAAATGGCCAGGGTCTCAACCCGATGGTAGCCTCTCCCAACCAAGAAGATGCTGAGGAAGAAATCGTGTCAGAGTCAGAGAGTGAGACACCCTACAACAAGAGTGGATAGGAATTTGCTAGAGGCACCCATTATGCAGTCTCAGCAGTTGTCTCGGAGCAGGTTTGCATCCATAATGAGATGCTCTAACCGAAATCTTTAAGATGGTTTAGGATATTGTTCCTGTTACTGTGTTAAGTTATATATATGATATGTAGTTCTTATTGTATAAAGAAAATTGTAGCTGGTATAAGTTTCCATGTGGGGAGATTGGATTGGAGTCTTAACCAGGGGGCAGGGCTGTAACGGGTCACCTTATTGCCTGCGGAGGGGGAGATGCTCGGTGTCACCCAGTGATCCGAAGGCGGGGGATTCCGGAGGATCGGGGATCGGGACGATCAGGGAAGTTTTGTGCAGTGGCCATCTGGGGATTGGCGTCGCATGTATGTAGAAGGAAGGAACTTAGAGGATTCGCCGTTCGGCCCGGATTCAGGGATCATCCCCCTCACCTGGCTGTACGGTCGTGGGCGACGTCTAGTTTATCCCCGATGATGCGGCGAAGTAGGATCCGTCACAGCTCTGTTGTAAACAACACCAGCATGGGCAGTGACGCCGGCGGTCAGGCTCCGACCCCGGCTCTGAGTCTCAAGGAACCGGCGTGGGAGTATCACACACTCCAAGTATACCGCCCTCTGAAACTGTGTGAAACGTGCGGGCTGAAAGAACTCCTACCTGATCGGCTGCATCATTGGACAAAACCTGGTGTACCAGCAGCCTATGTGATTCACTTCCTGGTCTCCACCCCTGCTTGATATTGGAGCCTCCTCCATATATACCCTCGCACTTAAGCATACCTTTGCTGAGCATAGTCCAGTGGACACGTGCCTTGCGCGCATTCTTCGTTCTGATTACCTGTTTTTGCCTTGTCGGCGATTTAACCCTTTTGTTGGCCGGAATCTGATAGTTACTTGATTCCGCTTCCTCTCCGTCCTGACCTTGGCAAAGTACTACACGACGAGCCGCCTTCTAAAAAATCATGACCTTGGCAAAGTTACACCAACGATCAGTATCTCCATAGGAACTGGCAAAGTATATACGACTACTCTGCACTCTATCAACCTGATCCGACTTGCAACGTCCAACAATCGAAATCCTATGCGCGCCAGACGTGGCGGTGGATTGGCGTTTCTCATTTACCTACTCAGCACCAGCGGCGTACTCGTTTCGTGGTGAGCTAAGCGTTACAGGACAGTGTGCTGCGGTTGGCCATGTTGTGATTGGCAACGCCGGAGGGGAGGCGACTTCAGGAGCGGAATTCACATGGACCTGGGGATGGCATTGCTTCAGCTCACAGAGCCAGCAAAGAGGACAGAATGTCCAGGAGCAATGAAGCCCATGGGAATAGGCCAGACTTGCCTTTTTAGCCCCAGTTAGGCCCACGGGATCCATTATTGACACCAGTTATTGTAGGGCAGGACCCTGGATAGGCGACCCCTCCCCGATATGAGACGACGCCCACATCACCTCAACCGGATGGACGGTCCCGCACAGCGACCTGCGACCTTTGGACAAGACCACACTGCAGCCACCCAGTAAGGCGCCTTCGGCCCGTGGGGGGAGTTTGAGTTTTGAAGACAACGAATAATTGTGGGGACCTACTGATGTGACTTGCTAATGGAGGATCCATCTAATTCCCTGGTGTACCAGGAAGGTGTGCCAAACGTGCACCACCAAACTTCAGCGGAGGGTAGCAAACCTTAACAACACTTTGGGGTGGGAATAATTATGTGGAAAATGGGGAGGGTCTAGGTGGTTTCATTGCGATTGTATGGTTAAGTGTTAAATACAGTGTCCAATGGATTAAGAGAAGCGGACCTACTGCGTAATAGATTATTGTATTATAATGGCATGGGCCGGTGATGTACGAATTTTTTTTTGTGGGTCGCGCTGTGAGTGTGTGTAGCTTATGGGTGTGGGTGTCCTGGTAGTCGTGTGTTAGTGTGTGTCGTTGATCGTGACCTGATGCGCTGTGGGATGTGTGTGGTAGTTCGTGTGTGTGTGTGGTTTGTGTGTGTTGTGTGGTGGGTGGTAATTGCTTTGTATGGGTCTTATGAGAGGGAGTATCCCGCTAACGCTGGGGATCCTCTTAGGTGGCGACGATTGCAGACCTCCCCAGCAGGATACTTTGGCCTCCTGTGAGCCTCAGGGTAATTAGCAGGACGAGTAATCGTCCGAAGTTTCCTTAGGCATAGGGACAAAGGGGGGTCACGGAGCGCGGCGGCATTGCAGCAGGGTTGCTAGGCAACGCGCGTCCTTGTGTCATCACGCAACATGACACCGTGGTGTATTTGAAGCCGTATTGCCATGGGAGATGCTTCCAGATGCTGGACTGAAGCAAGGTAAGTTCGAGGTGCCAGAAGGCCTCAGTTGTCCCCCAGCATTTTAATTTTAATGCGGGACTCTGAAACCGCCAGCGCCCCCCCCCCCCCCTCAAGAAAAATCTACGACGCCTCACAGTTTGCTCACACAGAGCTATACCAATGTTTTGAACCCCAATCCAAAAGCTCAAAGGGTTTATGGCATCGCCAAAATGTTAGTTTGCGTGGAAAATTTGTTTTTTCCGCGTTCTCAATATTTGCAAAGGAGCTGGAATTCAAGAAATTGAAAGGAATATACGTTTGAGAAAAAAAACCAGACATTTGTTTAAGAAACATTAGGAGGAATATTGAAAACAGAGACTATTTGAAAAATTCCCCCCCCCCCCCAAAAAGTTGAAAATGAGGGACATGTAACAAGAGGTTAACACTCGGCGCGTCAAGAGTCAGCTGGATAGCTTGTCCTGTTTGTCAATAAATAAATAAATACAGTCCCGGCCATCTCCCAAGTAAACATATGGAGTATAAACTGCCCTCTTAACAACTAGCTCTCATAGGAGCACAAGTGATATTGCTGTGCAGACTCACGGTTCGGGGAGCAGTTGAAGACTCTTTGAAAAAGGCCCCCCGGGGGCTGAAACGCGTCAGAGGATCCGCCAGACTGTTACCCCTGATGTTCTATTAAAGTTTTCTCACCACCATTGCCATGTATTGCGGTTCATTCCACGGCTGTGTCCATCGCTTTTACCTCTGCCGGGAGGTATTGGTTGTTGTGCTTAAATGTTGAAAAAGAGAAGAATACTTTGAGAAACTGTAAAAAAAATGTGAATCGAAATCTATATTGACAATTCCCCCAGGTCTAGACATTGTATTGTATGTCTTTATTTATATAGCGCCAAAAGTTTAATCACGCCCACAAAGAATACAGTACAGAGGACACAGAGAATTATAATAATACAATAAGCTTGCAACAAAATCAGACAATAGGAAAGGAAATCCCTGCCCCGAAGAGCTTACATCCTAAGAGGTTTAATGGGAAACTTACAGAGAACAGTAGCGTGAGGGAGCAACGGCGAGATTGGCCAGTGCTTTAGGTAACAATGGGTGGTCAGGAGTGACTGAGTGGGACCATTAGCATGAGGGCAGGGCTATTGGATGCTTGTGTGGGGTGAGTTTAAGGTAGGTCAGTATTAATAAAGGTTAACACCATTACAGGGGAAGAGGTGAGGGAGGCACTTGAGTGAGATCAGGGTGTGGTGTTGGTTCAGGCATCAGGGAAGATCCCCAGCAAGAGTATGTATAAGGAGTAGATGAGGGTTGATAGGGATTGTGTGGGGGCTTTTGTATTGCGGGTTTAAAGAAGTTGTGGGAGAAGGTGTATACATAATGGTATTGCCAGTGGGGAGTGGGGATGTTGGAGAGAACAGAGCATTCACAACGGAGCGAGAAAACAGTAAATAGATTAAAGCAATAGGCGAGGGCATAGTGAGATTGCGAGGAGGAGAGAGTTCAAGGTAATTGGGGATAAAAGTGAACCAAATAAATCACAGATGGTAAAACGGTTAATGCTCTCACAGCGGCAAGGTTGTAATGCAGAGTACCAGATCTTCCTCCAATTTCAACTCCCAAAATTAACTCTTGTAGACACTGTAGATTATCGACACTTAATATGTGAATCTTTTGATGTTAAAACAGCCCCTGATACAGGTGCTTAAGTACCCTAATCAAGGCATTTGGACTAAAACTAAGGGACGGGGTTTGCCTAATCAACTCAGACCTACCAATATAGTTAGATTATCAATTCTCTCTCAATTGATAGGAAGTAGCTCACAAAACATACCAAATATTTTTTTTTTATTTAGGGTGATTGTACGGTACAGTTTGTTCACCTAAATAACAGGATTATCACCTGCAAAAATATTCAAATTCCATTTCAGATTCAGCCACATAACACGGACGTTTGCAGCTAAGGTTTAGGATTAAATTTAAAAGATTATGTTTCTCCTGGGGATACGCTCAGAAGAACCAGGGCTCCCCGCCACGGGTAATTTCGGGATGTTATCTGCATCATATCACCAGAGAAATCAACACCCTTGGTTTCTATCACACACAAAAAAAAAAAGAGCTTAAACGTCAACACAGGACAAGTCAAAAAAAAGAACAACTCTGATCTGGCTTCTTGGGTTTTTTTTTCCCCCTCTTCTTAAATCACCTTTTATGACTTGAGATAGTTTTACACGTTTGGAAAGAGATTAAAAGGAGAGATCTGCAACGGGAAAGAAGGATTAGACTCAGGGCAGAGATAGTTGTGATTGGATTTCAAAAGGTGAGTTGAAATGCTCTGCACGAAGAAAAAGAAAAATCAGATGTTCAAGGTTAAATCCTTGAAAGCCAGAGATTTTTATCATTACAAAGTCGGAGGGGGGGGGGGGGGGGACAGGACACAGCTATGGCCCGTTAAATAGGTTTACAGGTGTTAGTAAGACAGGACAGTCCTGTATTTGGACAATCTGTCCAGGTAAAAATAAGACGCTAATATTAGAGTTGGACGGCTGCCACTTCAAGAAAACTTACGACCAGGGGTTGTGAAAACTGTGATCCGGAACCCCCCGGGCTTGCGTCACCCTGGTTGTTCGAACACCCACCCCCTTCGTTTAGAGCGGCGGTCAAATAGAGTACGTGGTCATGTGCATGCCAGGTCGTAGTTATTTGAGTCGAGTTGCATGATTGAGCTTCCGACGCACTGCTGAATCATGGGTAAGTTGTGAGATTGCAGAGGGCCCACTATCACCCGGCATTTGATTTGAATGCTTGGGGCCAAGAGCGTGGGGTCTCTGAATCGCCGCCAACCTCCCTACCCCAGAAAATCTATCCGAACCAACCAGTTTGCGAACCCCAGACGTTGCCAACCCAAGGGACGGGGAAAACGAAACGCAGAGAACCGTCGCGCCCAAAAGTAACGCGGCGCACATTTCCCAACAAGTGCCTGTGTCAAGTAGTAACACGTCGCTCGAACCCTAACTCCTTCCACACACCCACAAATTACCCCCATCTATCGCAGAAAGAGTCGGGGACAAAAGTTTGGTCTTTCGACATAAAGCCAAATATGTTTGGAATTTGCGGGCCAGTAGTGAGGAAAGGGATTAAATAAGTATTTTGCAAATATTCAAAGGGTTAACTATGCGGATTTTGCCGTGGTTTTTATTATTTACCAGTGTCAACGAAGGTAGTGAGAAATGGTCACCAGATGTCCACCAACGGCGTATTCATCCCATTGTCTGTGTCTACAGTGGTTAAGCTGCCGACAAGGATATCGGGGGTAAGTGACATGCAAAGGAGCACACTGGGTGGGTGTCACTTTTAGCTTACCTATTCATTTTTTTACATGGATTACATAAAGGCTTTGGTGCTGACAAATTATAAGTTGTACTAGACATAATGTTACTTTGACATCTTCACCCGCCCTACCCCCCCCACCACCAAAAAAAAAATCCAACACGTGAATTCGATATTGACGCAAATGTTTGGTGTTTTCTTGGACCATACACCCACAAGTCTCTCCCAGGAGCATTCAACTTATAGGGATGACTTTGGATTCCAGTCAATACTGGAAGCTGGCCAATGGTCTTACAGCAGAGGGGGCAACTAGATTTTGGCTGGGAGGGCCTCTTCATGATCTTGGGCGTTTCAGGGTCACAACAATGAACTGTAACATACTCTCTTACTCACTAACATCTCCCCTTTCTATTTATCACTCTCTTCCCCCTCCCTTCTTCTTAGTATAGCGTCCAGGTGCAGCGCGCAGGCGGCAAGTGCGTGTTCCACCAGCTCCTACCTCCTTCCTGGTTGTCCCACGGTCCATCCTCGAACCCGGCTCATGCATACTGTGACGCTTCATCTAGCAAGGGCTACAACAGGATGTATCCCGTGCGGCGACGCGTTACATGGTGCGCCCTGGGAGGAGGCCAAATCAGAGGCCAGGTATGTGACATCCATCATTTTCTCGCACAGGAACTCCCCTTTCTTACTGGGTACCGGTAGCAGAATTGCGATTGTTGAAAGGATATTCATCCCAAGACGAAGTGCCACAAACGGCAAATACTTTCACTGGTGAAATTTAGAACTATAAACAATGCGTTTATTAGCTGGAACATTCGGGTATAGGAGAATACTGTATTATTGTAAAGTATTTTTAAACAATCGGATAGATGAAACTGGGGGCTGAGACGCGTAGTGGCCCGGGCCCCTCCTGTTTGGTCAAGGCCCACCCCCCTTAAAAATGCTTGTCACTGCAACAGCGGTGTCTGAAGTCCCGTGCAAGGCGGCCAGACGCTAGGGCGAGCATGCGGGTGCTGCGTGGGGGCCTTGATTACCCCTCATCAGGTCTCGTCTATCCCCCCCAAGGCTCCCTCTGACCCCGAGATGGTCATACTCTTGATGCGAGTTGCTGTGCAAGAGGTGACGGAGGGAGGACAACGCCACACAGTGATTAGGAATGTTGTCAATTTCCACAATTGATTGAGACAACCAGTAAAAAACTCTTTTGACAAAGGCCTGCCAGGGCAGAAATGAGTCAAGAGACTCGCTTGCACCTGTGCAATATAAAGCTTCTTTTTATCCCCATACATCAGCCTTCACTAATTCAATTTCGGCTGTGCGGCGGTTTTTTTTTCATGAGAGGTTTTCCACATTGCTATACGCAGTTCCTGCAACGTGAGTCGATTGCATGGTCTGCTGGGTAGCCGAGTCCTTCCGGAAGTCTCGTCCATGCCGCCGGTCAGGATGACCACCTCGCTATTGCGGATGTATCGGGTTGGCGGAGTTGTGCTGAATGAGGGCAGTTCGTGAGGCAAAGGCACCCCATCTCTATCCAGGAAGAAGTTTACCAGAGGAGCATTCACACCGCTGGAAGACCGACAGGCTTTGAATGGGTCACCAACCCTACAGGATTAACACCGTGAGTTTTCCGTGTCCCAAACCTATAGTGCTCAAGGTCGAGCGGTGGTTGGGGGAAAAGACAGTGTACTGATACAAAACTTTGTCACGGTTGTTTTATTAGCCTGGTCTCAGGATCTATTCAGACCTTTCTTACAAAGGCGGACGGTGTCATTATTCTGAGCGCCTGGAGGGTTGTCTATGATTCCACTGTTTTGTATAATTGAAGCAGGATAGATATTAAAATGACCCCTTATGGGGCTCTTGGGGAATGAGTTGGCCACCCTGTAGGAAGTTAGTGGGCGGATTCATACTCAATAGGATTACCCCTCCCTCTCCTGCTAAACAGTGTCTTTCAAGGGAACTCCTCGCTGGCGTAATTCAACTTTCGCTTGGAGTTGGTCCATTTTTGACCAACTTTTTGGTTTGTGTTGTTCACATTTTTTTTGCTCCAAAAGATTTTAGAACGAACAAGACACCGCACATGTCTACATGTCATTTCCCAATGTGAAACAAGCAGAGAGCTGGAGACGAGATCCCAAAACACAGGCACTTGGGCAGGGCAGTGTCCCCCATGAACAGGTTTGTGTTTCCAACACTGGCTTCACCTCGAGTACGTTTCTCTGACACGTAATATCAGGACACAATCAAAACAAGAGAGGGGAACCACAATTCCTGACATTAGCACGTCCCCCCCAGCAAGACAGGTACTCTAGTCTTTTCATTACGAATGTTTGAACTTCACATCAGACCCGGGGAACGAAGATTAAAACAAATATGAATTAATCAGGGGGGGATCAACTTTTTTTCCCCCTGAGGAGAAAGGAATGCAGCACAGGATAAGATCCACCGGGACATATGCCTCAATCAAAGACGTTTTGGTACCCTAAACTGCTCAGATATCCCCCATATCAGAACAACACAAAATGAAAAACAATATTAATGCCTTTTTGATGTGAGTCTCTGATGTGACATCTTTAGTTTATTTCCCTTTGAGGCGAAGGTCAAACCTAAACTTTATTGTTTCTTATTCTCGTATCTATTTATTTTCCTCTTACCGTGAAACTTTCACAGCGCCGTTTGACCTACTTAAACATGTATGTCTCGAGGGGCCTGAAACGCCGTATCTAAATGTTATTTATATTCCTATATATATGATGAAAAACGACTCATTGTATGTTGGGCTTTCGTAACACTTTGTTTGCCAGTGGGGCCAGTAGTAACATTGGTGAGGTGTAGCCATGTCAGAGGAGGGCGCCCCCCCGACCCATTAAACCCCTGACCCAACAATGTAATTCTTTAAACAATATCATTAAAGACAACAATAAAGAGACCGATTATGGAAAACAACAAGGACCCCCGCTTTATTGATAGACTTATAATACTTAATATAATATTAATCTGCCAGTCTAAAACATTACTGACGGCATACACCAGATATGTTTTTACCAATGTTTATTCACAAGTAGGAACAGCCTGATTTATCAATAAACCCGTTGGCAAGTTTGTTTGTGAGAAAAAGAATAGTGAACACAGGGGCCGGCCAACGTCCAGCCTAAGGGCCACCAGCAGGTCAGCTTTTAGGCTATCTCTGCTTCAGACAGGCGGCTCATCAGTGACTCAGTTAATGACTGCCGGTAAGCCAGAGCACCAAGTGGACCGTACCGCATGGTGGTCCAGGTGAAACTAGTGGTGATTGAAAAGTTTCTACATGTTTTTTTGTTGGCATTTTTAAATAATCATTAACTAAAAAACTAACTGTGCAACGTACATGTGCTATTATAATTACCATAATTCCTTCGTGATTAATTTGTTTATTTGTATGACGTCGGCGAGGTAGAACTTCCTCGCGGACAAAATTGATATGAATGCCAACGGAAGGAACAGTTGGGTCAACATTTAAACCATCGTGGCGACGTCAACCTGCCCCCATCCAAGATCGAAAGACCTGGCACAGACCGCAATAAAACCAGGTAAGCAACACAGCTTCAGTGCAGGTGGGCCTCTTCACCCGCCTTTGGCCATGACACCACCATTTTTAACGCAAGAGGGGCACCTTCAAGGACAACAGTAAGACAGGGGTGGTCAAATCCAGTCCTCAAGGGCCACCAACATGCGCAGGTATTGGGAATCTCCTGCTTCAGGCATAGGTGATGGAGACACTGATTGAGCCACCTTGTAAAAGCAGGGATTATCCCTGAATGAAAACTTGACTGTGGTGCATTGAGGGCTGGAGTGGCCGCCCCTGCAGTAAGACACTGTGCCATCCCATATTTGCTTTTTCCAAACATTCAAGACAGCTGAGAATTTTAAAACCTAGTTAGGTAAACATGGGAAGCCGAGAAATAAGAGGGGGGGGTGGTTGGTTTCCTATCACACCTCTCATTTGGAGGCCTCTGTGTGTGAGATGAACCTTACAACGGCTCCCAAGTACTCACCCTGCTACCATTGCCACGGGGTTAGTGTGGTCGCCCGGTCATAGCCGCCCGCCCCAGCCTGGGAATCATCGCGTTCGGGGACGAGGGGAGGGAAAGAGAAGAGCCCGTGGGGCCGGGGGGCGTGGCGGTAGGTGGGTGGCACGTGGGTGGGTTGCGGGGGCGGGGGCTGGGTGGGGGGGCCGGCTGGGGGGGGGGGGGGGCGGCGGGTCCCTTGGCCGCTTGGCGGGCCTCGGCGGCTGGTCGCCCGCCGGTGGTCCGGGGGTTGCGGGGGGGGGGGGGGGCCGGGCCTCCTTTTGGCTGGGGGGGCTTGGCGTTGGAGTGGGGTGGGGCGGGTCCGGGGGGGCGGCCCACGGGCCGGGGCGCTTGGCCGCGCGGGCCGACGGGCCGGGGCAGCGGAGGGGGGTGGGGGGGGGGGGGTGGGGGGGGGGCGGGGAGAGTGGGGGGGGGGAGGTGGGGCGGGGGGCGGCTTGGGTGTTGGCGTGGGAGGTGCGAGCGGGGGGGGTTCGGACTACTTGCCCTGCAGGTGGGTTGGGAGGGGTGGGGCCGTGGGGGGCGGGGGCGTGGGGGGGTTGTCCCGTCGGCGCAGGGGAGCCGCGCGGGGGGGGGGCCGGCGGGGGGGGGAGGGTCGGGCGGGGGGGGGGGGGGTGGTGGGGTCTTCGCCTTACCCGCCGGCAGGCCGGCGGGTCGGCCGGGCCCTCCGGGGGGGGGGGGGGTTGGCAGGGTGGGGGGTGCGTGGCGGGGCGTGGGGGTGGGGGGGGGGGTGGGGGTGGGGGCGTGGTGGGGGCGGGGGGGGTGGGCGTGGGGGGGGGGGGAACGGGGGGGGGGGGGGGGGGGGGGTGGGAGGGTGGGGGGTGGGGGGGGCGGGGGGGTGGGGGGGGGGGGGGGGGGGGGGAAAAGTCATTTTGCGGACCCGTGATTCCATCCGTACCTGTGTCTGCACGACCTCCCGCACTGGCAACCAACGCATGCGCGCACCACCGCTCTGGATTACAGATCTCCCCTTGCCACGCGTAGCTCTTCTAGGCTGCCACTGAGTGAGCCGCCCCCGGATGCGGCTCACGTGGCGGCGTTTGCACGTCACCAACTGTTGCGGCAAAACTAATTCCTTGCCATGTCTCCCGCAGCCCTATAGAGACTCCCGCTGAGGACGCACTACCGCTAGCCTTCCTGTCCCACTTGGTTCGATCCTAGTTTAGACATGTCATGCGCAGAGTCATGCTGAGCATAAACTCTTGTGACCTTGTGTTACTGCTTTGTTTGACGTGTACTGCCACTCAGGAAGTCATACCGACTTGGAGGAACTTATATTCCGTATGTATCACGAGTCGATCAGCGGTCTCCAGTTAGAGGCAGGCGGAACGTATAGTTCTCGGGTCTAGTGTAACCAATGTCCCAATAAGCAGAGTATTGCTACGAATCTCTCTCTTTCATCACGTTCAGAAACCCGGGCAGTGTTGTTCGGAAACGTTCAGGCACCAGCTCATTCTTCCGAGAAGAAACCACCACGCCGGAGGAAGGGGCACTCTTGTCTTATTGCGGGTTACCTGGACATCTGTACTTCGCCATCCTACTAAACGGGAGGAAACTCCAACACCCAATGAAAAAGTGATTTAAAGCCGTCAGTCAATACCAGTTCCACTGCAAAGTGTGAGAGGAGGTTAATGGCAATGGAATTAGCCGTGTCCCCAACACAGGTGCGACCAGTCTTTACTGTGGCACCCACGGACCATAGGTTTTATGAACTCGGGTCGCGGCCCGTACTCTTTCCACTCCAACCCGAGGTGATGTAAGCCTTGACGTGTTTTGGGAAGGCGCGCCGCTGAGAAACTGCGGGTCTCGTAATAAGAAACAAGCGCCGGTATGATGATTACGAATGTAAAAAGTTTGAGTATTATTATATTCATGCTATTTTATATTCTGGCTGACCTGTATGATATTTGGAATCAATTTTAAAATAGACAGCTTTTAGACAGCAGTCTGAAACCTACGAATGCAAAGAATACTTACCTGCAATGTTTAGACCTTCATCATGGGGTTATTTTAATGTATGAATGTTAGATGATGTGTTTTTAACCAATATTTGAATTAAAATTTATAGTTTTACTGATCTCCGGTCCTATAGGTCAATAGACCTTAATTTACATTTACTTATCGGTGGACCACTCGCCAGGTCCGCCGATTGAACTCCAAACATAGAGTGACACTAATAGAGGGAACCTTTTGATCCTTCTGGTCACACTGTTAGTACCAGGCATACCCCGCATTAACGTACGCAATGGGACCGGAGTATGTAGTAAAGCGGAAAATTACTTAAGTGAAGCAACTACCTTTCCAGACTTATCGATGCATGTACGTACTGACCAAGCGTCATATACGTGCATAACTGATGTAAAATAACGCATGTGTAACAGGCTCTATAGTATCCACGCTTGCGCAAGCTTCGGTTACAGGGGGAGCCTCCGGCTATTGTGTTCAGGGACGTCGTGACAGGCGACAATGCTGTGAGATGCCGTTTGCATATGGGCGATATGTCATTACTCGCGAGTGTTACTTAAAGTGAGTGTCCTTAAAGCGGGGTTATCTGTATAGACATTTTGTAATGTTCATTGAAAAACTGTTTATACTTCTTGTATTGCTAAAACTTACAAGCCGTTTTTGGTTTGTATAACAGACGTATTCATTTATTTATTATAATTGGTTTTGGTAGATTGATTATTTTCGAATTATTTCACCATTTGAAACTTAATGAAAGGGTGGAGATCGACCCCAACGTGTTGCCGGTTCTAGGGGGGGGGGGGGGGAGAGGGGAGAGTAGTAACATTGATGGATCTGCAAAACCCAAGTTAAAACATCCATTCAAGCTGCCACAGAAACATACCCCTAAACACATCAACTAAACTGTGGGCAACTAAAAAAATATTATTTTAAAATAAGTAGGATTATTGGAACAAAGGCCATCATCTCAAATGTAACTGTCAGAGTACACGTTTGCCCTAGGAGGGACTGACCCCTCTAACCCATGTCCATCTGACAGTTAGTACCACTTTGACCCCTGAGGGACATGACCCTTACCCTTCATTGTCACTTGCATAGTACACTTTGCCCTAGGAGGGACTGACCCTAACCAGTCACTGCACATTAGTAACTTTGCCCTAGAGTAGGGACTGACCCTAATCCAGGTCATGATTAGTTACACTTTTCCTCGCTAAGGCGATGCTGACCCCATACATGTCATGCCTATTAGTAACTTTGTCCCCTAGGAGGGACTGACCCCTAACACTGTCACTGCCATTAGTACACTTGGCCCCCTAGGAGAGCACTGACCCCTTTACCACTGCTCATGCCATTTAGTACACTTTTCCCCTAGGAGACACGACCCCCTTTACCATGTCACTGACCATTATACACACTTGCCCTCTAGGAGGGACTGACCCCTTACCTGTCACTGCCATTAGTACCACTTTGGCCCTAGAGGACACGGACCCCTTTAACCATGTCCACTGCCATTAGCACAATTCTGCCCCTAGGAGAGACCTCGAGCCCTTAACCAGTCACTGACATTAGCACCACTGTCCCCCTAGGAGAGACTGAGCACTTTAAACATGTCACTGCCATAGTTACACTTTTCCCTAGGAGGGACTGACCCCTTTACCATGTCACTGCCATTAGCACACTTTGCCCCTAGGAGAGACTGAGCCCTTAACCATGTCACTGCCATTAGTACACTTTGCCCCTAGGAGGGACTGACCCCTTAACCCTGTCACTGCCATAGTACACTTTGTCCCTAGGAGAGACTGACCCCTTTACCATGTCACTGCCATTAGTACACTTTGCCCCTAGGAGGGACTGACCCCTTAACCCTGTCACTGCCATAGTACACTTTGCCCCTAGGAGGGACTGACCCCTTAACCATGTCACTGCCATTAGTACACTTTGTCCCTAGGAAGGACTGACCCTTTAAATATGTCACTGTGTCATGTACGCCCCTCCTGTGAGCCCGTGACCTGCATACAGGACAACGGTTAATATTCCACTTGCAAGCGGTCCCACTTTTCACCTTCACAAAGGTCCCTCAAATTAGTTAACATCTCCCCTAAAGCCGTCGCCTCAAATTTTCACCCTCAAATGGACAATATCTGCCCTAAAGGACAAGGATTAATAAACAGCTTGCATGCTGCTTCACTCTTCACCTTCACAAAGGTCCCTCAAATGAGTTAACGTGACCCCTAAATCCGTCCCCATATACCACCTGTCACGAACAGCACACAAGTGGGCACGTGACTTAGATATGCAACCAGGGTTAATACAAATGGCTACTCTAGCCAACTCGCCTTTCTCCTGCAGAAAGGTACCTACAATGAGTTAATATTAACCCCTTACTCAATTGTAATCATAGCTATACACTTCCACCACCCGGGATATTTATGCAAACAAAAGATGTCATATTAATATTTGCTAGGGTCCCAGGTCTCGGTTTGTTATAGAAAAAACTATGTACTTTAACACCCAAAAATCTGTTGTAGCAAAATGTGTCCGAAAATGTAACTACTCTCTCCAGAGCGTCCAACATTTCATTCAGAGCCCATAGCATTACTTATTAAATGTTTATATATATTCGAAACGGCTGTCTGTGGGTGGGTTTTCTGGGTATGCACCTTAACACTGGCTGTGCTTAAAGCTGTGACCATGCAGCAAGCTTAAGCCTATAGGGAACCATGTTTAAAATGGTTTTGAAGCAAAAAGTGCTCATTTGCATGTCATTTCCCAGAATCCCTTGCTGCAGTGGAAGTGCTGTGTGCTGGGTGATAATGGTGAAAGGCGGGGTTGAAGACCTGCCTAAGACATGCAAATGAGCATACAGTTATATTTCCATTTTGGGGGGCCCGTAGTACACTTTGCCCCTATGAGGGACTGACCCCTTAACCATGTCAATGCCATTAGTACACTTTGCCCCTAGGAGGGACTGCGACCCCTACACACCTGTCACTGCGATAGTACACTTTGCCCTAGGAGGGACTGACCCCTTAACCTGTCACTGCATTAGTACACTTTGTCAGGAGGGACTGACCCTTAAACATGTCAATGCCATTAGTACACTTTGCCCCTAGGAGGACTGACCCCTTAACCATGTCACTGCCATTAGTACACTTTGCCCCTAGGAGGAATGACCCCTTAACACATGTCACTGCCATTAGTAAACTTTGCCCCAGGAGGGACTGACCCCTTAACCATTCACTGCCATTAGTACCCTTTTCCCCTAGGAGAGATGACCCCTTAACCATGTCACTGCCATTAGTACACTTTGCTCCTAGGAGGACTGACCCCTTTACCATGTCAAGCCAGTAGTACACTTTGCCCCTAGGAGGGACTGACCCCTTAAACCATGTCACTGCCATTAGTACACTTTGCCCCTAGGAGGGACTGCCTTAACCATGTCACTGCCATTAGTACACTTTGCCTAGGAGGGACTGACCCTTAACCATGTCACTGCCATTAGTACACTTTGCCCCTAGGAGGGACTGACCCCTTAACCTGTCACTGCATTAGTACACTTGCCCCTAGGAGGGACTGGACCCCCTTAACCATGTCACTGCCATTAGTACACTTTCTCCTAGGAGGACTGAGCCTTACCATGTCACTGCCATCGTCACTTGCCCTAGAGAGACTGACCCCTAACCATGTCATGCCATTAGTACACTTTTGCCCCATAGGAGGGACTGACCCCTTAACCATGTACTGCCATTAGTACACTTTGCCCCTAGGAGGACTGACCCCTTACCATGTCACTGCACATAGTACACTTTGCCCCTAGGAGGGACTGACCCTTAACCATGTCACTGCCATTAGTACAAATTTTGCTCATAGGAGAGACTGACCAACATATACCCCATTGTCATCTCAGCGAGACATAACTGTACTCATAAGTAACTTTGCCCCCAGGAGGGGACCTGACCCCTTAACCTGTC
>WSYH01010446.1:0-23209 GCA_036426205.1 Ascaphus truei | reverse complement strand
CCCCCCCCCCCCCCCCCCCACCAGCCCGTTTTTTACAAACACCAGCCCGTTTTTTCCACCCCCCCCACCCCGTTTCACACACACACAGACACACACACACACCCCCACCAGCCTGTTTCACACACACCTTAGCCCCGGTACTAAGCCCCGCCCCCCGGCATGCTCTGACCTCCAACCAATCCCCTGCTTCTACTCTTAAACCCCGCCCCCCGGCATCCTGCTATTGAAAAAAAAAATACTCACGGCCGCCGCATCCTCCTCACGCTGCCCTCGCGCACCGCCGCCACCTCGCGCACGGGACCAGGGGCAAAATCCGGGACATTTCCGAGTAAAAAAACGGGACTGTCCCGGCAAAACCGGGACGACTGGTCACCCTAGGATTGAGGACCCCTGGTATAGCAAGAGACTGAATTATTTTTATACAATGTAGTTCTAACAATTTCAGCATGGACAACGCTGAAGGCCTGACTAGGCTGTGTACGCTAGTAAATTCAATCCCTGGCCCCATCTCATTCACCTTTATTTATTGTCCCCTTATTTCTTATCCCAAAATAATTTTTTTTTTTTTAAATTAGAACTGTGTTCTCCACCTCCATTGCTCCCCTTTAAATTTATTTGCCCTCCGTTAAAGAAGCCCCTGCTCTATCTCAGTACATTTCCTCCAACCCTATCAAATACACGTATGTTTTGTTTTTTTCAGCATCACAAACATGGTTGGGATCGTCCCTAAGAAACAAGCCCCTGGGGTGGATTTTTGTGGTGTTGACAAATATTACTACATCATCCGATCTGACCTCAACTGCTACATGCGAGCAGCAAACTTCCACAGTGGTGAAGACCTGAATGTCTATAGTCTGCATCCCTCCTGTAGAGATGGGGATCATTATCTGGCTTACCAGGATGACCTCTTCTACATCATTAAAGGCAATTCTTACCGCCGCGTGACCAACATGAATACAGATGAAGGTTCTGTAGTGTACTCTCTACATCCCAATTGCCAGGGAGGTGATCACTATCTGTCTGCCTTTGGCAAATTCTACATCATCTTCCAGAATCGTGGTGTTTACCGTCGAACAAAAAACATGCACGAGGATGCAGAGAGCGAAGAATCCACTCTCCATCCAAGCTGCAAAGATGGACTATATTATTTTGGCATCTCAAATTACTACTACTTTGTGAAACCTTATGATCAGTGGGGGGTTCAGTACTACAAATGCACCAACTTCAACACTAATGCGGAAGGAAACACCTTCTCTTTCCATCCCAGCGTCATCAACTTTCTCCCTGGTGGGTTAGCCCTCACTCAAGGGCCATCTTACGGTGTCTGGGAGTGCATAAAGACCATCTCCAATGATTCAGACACACCGGTTACCTGGACAAAGAAGATTACTAAGAAGGTTGGGTACGAGAAGGAGAAAATGTCCAGCATAGAGAATAACTGGAAGGTGTCAGCCACTGTATCCGCCGAGACTGGAGCTTTGGCTGCCACCATTGCCAAGACCCAGTTCTCGGTAACCACTGAATTCGGGGGATGCAGTGTCAACACAGAGAAAGAGAATTGGACCCAGGCCACTGAAGTTGAGGAATCCTTTACCCTGACCCTGCAGCCCAACAAGAAGATGCACATCTGGCAGTACCAGCTTGGCATGGGTAAAGAACCAGTGCTGTACTGCCGTGATATGAAATTTGATGATGAGTCTAAGCCCCCCACCGAAAACCCACTGCCCCCTGCTGGAAAATAGTTTCGAATGTCTCAGCCCTAACACTGCAGACACAATGTATCAGAGTAATGGGATTTGTTTTCAGAGTTATAGTTAGGATTAACTAGAGGCCAAGGGCTACATTTACTTTATAGCAAACATGATACATTCTATGTGCATATCAGCGCTTGGTTAGATGTATGTATTATAGGGCAGGGCTCGGCTTATAAGGTCATTTAAGGAAGGGGATGCAATGTACTGCCCTCATCTGGGAGTGGGGTTAACAATATAGTAGATGCGATGTGTTCCCTATATGTAATAGAAAAGGTTCTAGTTTGGGGAAAATCTCCTACAAACAGTGAATCCCGGTGATTAAAACACAGCACATTTTATTTTTGCATTTCTGTACGCTAGGTGTAGTATACATACAGTAGCTGTCAGAATTAAATGAACTGATCACTTCTGATTTAATACTTTCTGCATCATGTATTTACAATAAATAATTTTACTTTTAAATGTTTTCATTGTTCTCCCTTCAGTGGCTTTGTGTCTAGCAAAAAGTTAGTTAAACACGTGCTTCATATGTCACATCACATTAAATTCCATCATTTTAACCATTTCTGTTTTGTGGTTCCTGTGCAAGACGCTGTGATTTAAAAGATTACTGTGCATGAAACAAGTAGCAGTGACTAGCTACAAAGCAGAAAATGGCTTCAATTGTGTCACTTTGGCATCTTCTCCCATTCCTGAAATTAACAGCTAATGAGATATTGGGTCCATCCTGTCAATTTCCCTACTTAAAGCTGCAGTTCAGGCTTTTTTTTTTTTTTTTAAATGTATAGGTTTTTTTTACTTCAATAGTTTCATGTGGGCAATCTCTACTTACCTAAAGAACTGCATAGCTGCTGGTCAATTCGTTCTCCGTCTATTGATCGGCAAAGTTGGCGACATCTTTAAATATGGGGAATGTATTTCCTCTGTTTCTGTCACTCAGTGGAAGCTCATGAATATTTATGAGCACTCCTGCACTGACATGTGCTAGAGGGAGGGCAGGGCTGACAAAGGGGTGTGCCAGGGCTTGTGACAGGACATGAAGGGGCAGTGCCTTAGCAAATGGTTGTTAAAATAAAATACAAGAAAATTGGTCTTTCAAAGTTGTTTTTTTAAAAACAGAAAATGCTAAAAGTATTTTTTCTTACTACAGAACTGATTTATTAAAAAAAACACACATGCAGGTTATTGCCTGAACTGCAGCTTTAATGACATGCCAGAACCAGCAATACAGCTCAGTTATTTCTAATTCCCACAAGGGTTTATTGTAGAGTGTAATATATCTGAGAGAGACCTAAATAACCCCAAAGGAAGACATTTATTCCATAAATCAAACAAGGGATAATCTCTACATGGACGCTGTTTAGTGAAGATAAATTCACTCAATGTAACCCATGTATAGACACATACAATTATACCACAAGGAATGTCTAAAAAAAAAAAAGTTGATCACGTCAAAATGTATGCTAAGTTAGCAATTCAGCACATCAGTTCAGTGATGCGCAAACTGGGGAGCGCGAGATTTTATGGGGGGGGCGTGGGCAGTTGCAGAGCAGGGGACCGCGCGAGGCCTCCGCAACCTCTACTTATCGAGGTTCAGCCGGCTTCAGGACGCGTGACCATGGCAACGAGACCTCAAGTGACACCGCACGAGGTAAGGGGGGGGCGCACCGACAGAGGAGAGCAGGCAGGGGGGGGGGGCAGCGAATAAATTTTGCGCACCCCTGAGTTAGATGTCAGCTGGCTCTAACCTGGAGTTCCTAATGAATCCTGAACCCAGATGTAACGGGTTTCCCCCCCCCCCCAATCGCAGATTATACTGTGGGTGCGGAAAAACAATCAGTGTTACCATAGGTGTGGTGCATTACCTGTGGGCTCGCAGGAGGGCTGAGCTTCCGCCACGGGGAACCTGGGGCAATATTACTAGGGGTACTCACTTACAACGATGCAGCGCCTCCACCTGCGATGGCTCCCATCAGAGGGGGAGTGGTTCCTCGCAGGACAATCACAATAATCACATAGACAGCATGTATATTAACTAGTGACTTTACTAACATGCAAGACAACTCATCACATTCATAATAACCTGTTTCCCTCTCACGAGGAGACACTAACCGCGACGTCTCGCAGGACGCTTCCCCAAGCGCTATGTACATTTTATGGCGCTATACAAATAAAGACATACATACATACATACATACATACAACACCAGGTGATCCCACCCAGTGTCCAAAGAACCCCGCCCAATGTCCCGTACTCTTGGAGAGAGAGGCAATGGGTGACTGCGCAGTCACTATTTATACTAAGGGCCCGTTGGTGCACTTGTATATTAGATAGTACCTGCCGAGCACTCCCGTGCTCGGATCTCCAACTGGCTTCACAAAGGATCCGTCGTGTGATGGTTCCGTCTGATCCTACACCGGACTCCTTTGTACGCGGACCGCCAGGGGCGATTCCAACCTCGAAACGGTCTCTGAGGACCCCAACTTGGATCTGGACCTTTTAGTAGGAACCGCAGCGTCCGCTGTGTCCCTATCTAATCTACCCTACTGTGACAGGATCCCTAACATAGGACCTGTCCCTACAGCACTAAGTGACACGCGCTATACTATAGGCCGTCCCTATAGCACAGCAACCTGTAATGGCTTTGGGGGAAACTCCTAGGGGCCTACAAGGGTTAATGACCTGCCCCACTCCCCTAACTACCCAAGTCCCCTCAGCCTCACTAATACCTAACGAGTCCCAGCACCTACAGCAGCAAGCTGTAGCTCACTGGATGCTGGCAGCCAACGTGCGGCGCAACAAGGTGCCTGCCTGTCAGACCTCACAGCACTGACAGCCATGACTCTGACAAGGCAGCACTGTAACACTAAGGGCAGCGTCCCTATCTTGGGCCTCCCTCAGCACTTACCCACTAACCTAGTGGGGAGTTGGGGCCTACCTGGGGTGTGGGTACCTATAGGGCGCAGGAGCTGCACTCGCTCCCCGCACCCTGACTCAAACTGATAATCCCGAGTGATCGGGCCCTGGGGGTGCTGGCCTAGTACAGGGAGTCCCTGACTCCTGTACCCTACCTCCTTCCCTGGGCTGCTCCGGTCTCTGACTGACTAGCGTGGTGCAAGCGCGCGAATTGTATCCACTTGCCTCTGCAGAGTTCCTAAGCCTTATTGGCTCCCTGGTATCACGTGGGGCGTGCATAGGCTCCTGGGATCTGTAGTCCCGGCTGAGAGCCTTCCCTAATAGGCTAGGGCTTCGCGGGCTTCTTGGGTGCTGCACTGCGCATGCGCGATCCCCCTGATGCTGCCTCAACCTTTCCCTACCTGGTGTCGCACTCGCGCGACTTCTCCCTGGCTCTAGGGGCTTTCCTGCGCATGCGCGACCACTGCGCATGCGCGAGTCACTCGGCAATGGCGGCTCCCTCCTTGCTAGCCACCGGGACCCTAGCGACGCGACCGCGGCCTTAGCAACGGCCCTATCGCGTCCCCGGCAACCGGCCGCCTGCAGGAGACGACGCGCTGCTCCCTCCTCGGCCCCCACCCTCCGGAATGGCCGTCGGGTCTGCCGCTGGCCTCCGGCAGTACCCGACATCGGTCCTGGCCACGGAGGCTCCCTGGGAGGTTGCAGGGGACAAAGGGTGACCTGGCTACTCAGACTTGGAAGGAGACCATGAAAAGAAAGGAACAGGCAGCGCACAACTCGCAGTGTAGACATATTATTAAAAAGTGACCAAGTACAGGTGTAAGTATCACACGTACAGAACTCAAGTTCTATTAAAGCAGGGCATGTTTAAGGTACAACATGACAGATTGTAAGCTCTACGGGGCAAGGACTGTAAAAAATGTCTCTGTAAAGCGCTACGTAAAACTAGCAGCGCTATATAAGAACAAATTATTATTATTATTATCAGGGCTCGACAAGCTAGCGCAAAACCCACTGTCAACCCCTCACGACTCTTACCTGCGGCAGGGTGGTGCGGCGATCTCAATATTCTCCCCTGCCCTTGTAATGTATGTTTCCCCTGCAGCGCCTAAAAAAAATGGCGTCGCGTAGCATCCCGGTGTTATGGCAACGTAGCATCATTTGAGGCTGTGCGGCCATTTTTTCAGGACCTGCAGGGGAAACATTACAATTTCAAGAAGATAACGAGGATTGGTGCTCAAGAGGAGATAGTGCCAACAGAGAAAAGAAACTAAGTAAAAACAGTGTTATACTGACACCCCCTGGTAACCCGGGCTAACTACAATAAATTAACCCAAAGGAGTGCAGTTAACATCTTAATATATAAATTCGAAATTTGTATGGTTAGTGCTAGATGCTGTGAATCTGATTGGTCCTCAGCCTCTGGCCAATCAGATTGGTGGCTCTATGACGTCACCCAACTGCCACACCACACACACACACACCACACACCACACACGCAGCATCCCCATCCGCCCCATCACACTCACCCTCACGTGCGCCGCCCTGCACCGGCTCCCGGACGGAGGGGAAGCGCGGCGCGGCCCTAACGAGCCGCCAACTCCATGCTCCTTCCCCCTCACTCACAACGAGGAACGGCGTGGCCCTCCTGCCCCAGCCGCAAAATACAGGCTCCTCCCCCTCACTCACAACGAGGAATGGAGGGGAAGTGCGGCGCGGCCCTAACCAGCCGCCAACTCCACGCTCCTTCCCCCTCACTCACAACGAGGAACGGCGCAGCCCTCCTGCCCCAGCCGCAAAATACAGGCTCCTCCACCCTCGCTCCCAACGAGGAACGAGGGGAAGCGCGGCCCTCCTGCCCCTCTTGCCCCCTGCAAACTTCCCGAGTCCACCTCCTGCCCCAGGCAGATGCCACGGATATATCAGGGCCAGGAGAGGAACCGTCTACCGCCAGGAACCACCACCCACCCGGTCAAGGCAAGTCTCCCACCCACCCAGTCAGTCACCCAGTCAGTCACCCACCCACTCCGTCAAAGTCACACAATCAGTCAAAGTCACACACTCAGTCAAAGTCACACACTCAGTCAAAGTCACCCACCCACTCACCCAGCCAATCACCCACCCACTCAGTCACCCACCCACTCACTCAAAGTCACCCACTCAGTCACTGACACGGTCCCACCCACCCAGCCAGCCACTCACCCACCAAGCCAGTTACCCACCGACCCAGCCAGTCACCCATCCAGTCACCCACCCAGCCAGTCACCCACCCACTCAGTCACCCACTCAGTCAAAGTCACCCACCCAGTCACCCACCCAGTCACCCACTCACCCATGCAGTCACCCACCCACTCAGTCACCAACCCACCCAAACACCCAGTCACCAACCCACTAAGTCACCAACCCACCCACTCACCCATGCAGTCACCCACCCACCAACCCAGTCACCCACCCACCCAGTCACCCACCCACCAACCCAGTCACCAACCCACCCACTAAGTCTCCGACACACACACACTGACTGACCGACACACACACACTGACTCACAGACACACACACACACTGACTGACCGACACACACACACTGACTGACCGACACACACTGACTGACACACACATACACACACTGACTGACTGACAAACATCCTCCCTCAGTCAGCTCAGCTGACAAATACACAGGGGGAATCACAGCTGGCAACAGGGGGGGGGGGAATCGGAGATGTGAACGGGGGCGGGGGGTAACGGAGCTGTGAAGGGGGGGGGGTAATGGTGTGGATGGGGGGAGAAAGAGAGGGGGGAGACAGTGGAAGGGAGAGAGAGAGGCGGAGCCAGAACATTAAATCCCGGGCAGCGCCGGGTATATCAGATAGTATGTAATAAAACTAAAATAAATAAACAAAGGAAACTCAACCTAGACAAGATGGGAAAGTCTTCGTTTCCCCTGAGACGTGGTGGGTAGAGGTGACAAGGGAGCGGGACACCATTCACATGAAAAAGAGGAGAAATCACAGAAATAGTACAATACTGTAAAGCACAAAATTAATAATCCTATGAAATTCTGCACAGATTATACTCACAAGCAAACAGTGAGTAAAGGCGTTTCACACAAAGTGTACACGAACAAGTAATCCCACGTTGAGGGTGGTCTGGGGACCAGGATTGAACGGATAGGGTGCACTACAGCAGAGGACAAGAACACACCATAGTGCGAACTGTTCAACAATTTAATAAGTTAAAAACACTTCACAAGTGCCCACTTACAAAGTGTACGAGAACACCAGGCAATAAGGACTCAGAGGTACAGGTTTAGGATGATCTCACCGCCCCTTCCTCTCCAGGAATTGCGCTCAGGTTTGGAGTAGCGATGCTCCGCCACAGGTGCTCCTAATTGCGGCCGCAAGAAGCAACGAACAGCTCTGCATCTTTTCCTCCACGTGTCTTGGTATCTGCCTCGATTCTACGCGTTTCGCTAGACAACTAGCTTCGTCAGGAATCTGGCCCCCTATCCTACGCTTGCTCTTAAATACAGTCAATCCACTCTTCATTGGTAGTGTATAATGGTCTGTGGTGACATGGAATTGATGCGCTGCATCTATAACCACAGTCACCCTGGATACATGATACCAAACCAATCCAAGATGGCCACCGTCGGGACAAAAGTTTTCAAACCCCTTTATCTTAATGACACAGTGTTGGGTATGGACAACAAGTCACAAACCCTCCTAAATTAAATAGTCAGAAAAGAAAAGACATTGCATGCAGTTAGATATATAAACAGACGTTAAAAAGCACTATAAACAAACTAAATGAACTGGCCAAGTTCGCTGCTTGTGAGTTACATAAGCTGGCCAGACTCAAATATAATCATGAAAACAATAGTTATACAGTACTAATAAAAATTAATTATAAAAATGCATATTAAGGAGAATATAAACATACTTAACAAATACATACAAATATGAACTATTACTGATGTGTGAAGTTTACAGTAGTTCGCTTTGACAGTGAAATGAAAAAAAAAATTTGAACAAATATCTTTATTACAATAGAATAAAATAAACAAAGGCTATTAAAATTCTAACTCATTCTAATTGCTATCCTTGTGGTCCAACCAGGCAGCATGTATGAAATAGAAGAGAACAGAGTTAGTAATCACATATTAAACATCAGACACATATCTTGAAAAGGGCACAGAGATTTTTTTTTTAAAACAATAAAAAAAACTCCAAAAGTCCACTATCATTTCGGGTGATGTATCATGGTCCAAAAGCATAAAAAAATAATAGAAAGGAGTGGAATGGTTTTTGGGACAATAAACAGATCCCAACTGATATACTATTTATTTATAAATTAACATTTTTATTATAATACGTGTTATTAAAAAGAAATATTGATAATTGCTTTTTAGATATATAAGATATCGAGTCATATTCATTGGAAGTGACTACATACCTTAATGCATCCAATATTTAACAAATGTACATCTAGAAGAGAAAAACATGAAAAAAGGCAGTAAACCAGGGTACATTCACCCATCTTAACATCACTAGTTACAAACTTAAATAGTGATCATATTAAAATAAAGTATAGTCACACTATAAAAGCTCCCAACTCAAAATCAACGTTAAGGCCTGATGGGATCAAAGTTTTTAATTTATAAATCCAGTGTGTTTCTCTCTTTGTTAAATCTATCTCCCTGTTACCGACCCTCCAGTGTAGTTTTACATGTTCAATCCCTTTTTATTTCAAACTATTGGGATATGATTGGTGACATAATTCATAATGTCGAGATACACTATGTGTGGGAATTTTTCTTCTGATGTTACCTAGGTGTTCTAAAATTCTCACTTTGAGAGGTTGTGTTGTCTTCCCTATGTACTGGAGGTCACATGGGCACTCCAGTACATAAATTACATATTCTGTAACACACGTAATGTGGCTTTCAATGTCAAAAGTTTCTCCTGTAACATTTGACCGGAAGGACCTATTGGTTGTATCTTTATTCTTACAGGCCTTACATGAAAGACAGCCAAAGAAGCCTTTGTTTTGTTTGAAATATAAAGAGTTCTACCTACTGTAGTCCAAGCCAGGACGGTTGGAGTTTTACCAGAGGGAGTATATAGCCTGGCCTTCGGCAGCTATGTATTCTTCTGGGCCTTTCCTCTGCCAGTCTTGTTAGAACAGGCAGTGGAAAGGTTAATTCCTTCAGTTAGTCTGTTTTGCATTTCAGCTCTGAGTATGTAGCAATATTCAGGGGCAGGCCTAAGCAACATTTGACTGTGTTAATCCAAAGGGTGGATATGGGTTGGAACACCCCCTGTGTGTGTGAGCCAATCGGTATCCAGCTTTGAGTTGTAATGATTTAAAGCTAGAGACACTCCATGAGGCTATTCAAATTGAGACCTATTCCCAAATTCAGTTAGTGATCAGTTAGTCTAGAGAGAGAGCTGAGAGAGATAAGAAGCTAAGAAGAGGTCTCCCCCTCTTGCCCCACCTGGGTAAGGAGGGGAGGGGGGATTCAAGCTGCCATGAGCCGAGAGGCAGAGATTTCACCATGCCTGTGATATCATGCTGTATGCTGTCTGCACACCTATGCTGAATAAAGATCCACAGAAAAGAGGCTGCTGTTTGTGTCCCTGTTCCTGTGTCTGGAGAATGGAGTGTCAGTGGGGGTCTCTCCTCTGGAGACCCCAGGGGATCCCTGCTGGCTGGAGGCGCTGTGCACCCTGAGAGAACAAAGTAACCTGTCCCACACCACACCTCCTGTCCCTGTCCTGGGTTCTCCCCACAACACCGCGGAGCACTCAGCCCTCCTGTTTACCAGCAGGTCACAGCACCCAGACCACTCACAGTGACCAGAAGGAGTGTACCCCCCCAATCTCATGTCGGGTGGGGTACCATAGAAGGGTTACATACACTTTGTAAGTGGGCACTTGTGAAGTGTTTTTAACTTATTAAATTGTTGCACAGTTCGCGCTATGGTGTGTTCTTGTTGTAGCCCTGGTAAGAAATAGGGCTATAGTTCTATCCTCCTCCTGGCATAAGCCCTGGTAAGGGCAGGTTGCCAGGAGTTATCATGGGTTTGCCCCACCTCAAGCACTTGCCCTGAGTGGTGGAGGTAGGTCACCTGACCCTGTGTCAAGGCAAGAGACACAGGGGCGGTGCCTGCTGATATCATAAAGAGCAGTGCACTTCCTATTTAGTAGTTAGTGTGGCTCAGAGTGTGGTTAGAGTCTGAGTAGTGTTAGGGAGCTGGAGTTGGAGAAGGATGAGCAGCTTCTGAGTAGAGCTGCTAGAACCATAGTTAGTGAGGTGGACCAGTACCTCTCACCCTGCTTAGGGGGTGAGGGAAGAGTTAGCCCACACCCTGGGTGCCCTTGATCCAGGGTGGTGGCAGGGAAGGGACCATCCTGAAGGAGAGCAATCCAAGTGGAGTGGACACCTTGTACCTGTCTGCTGCTGCTGTGAATAAAGACTGCTGCTTTTAAGGAAAAGACTAACCTGTGTGAGACTGGAATCTCTCATCCCTGTGTGGGAACTCTCTATAAGGATTCCACCCCGCATTCCTGGGGCTTACTAGAGATGGAGGCGCAGCACCACTGAATGAGTATGAAGGCTTCCACCCCAGAAACCTGTTCCTGTTATCCCCCATACCATCGCGGGAGACTCAGGCCCTCCTGTTGCCAGCAGGTATGCACCACATACAGTCATGTAGCCAGGTCCCAGTACAGCGTAGGGGGGCAGTTCTGCGATTGCCCCGGGGTTCATAGGTTACATTGTTCTTTGCTGTAGTGCACCCTATCCATTCCATCCTGGTCCCCAGACACCCCTCAACGTGGGATTACTTGTTCGTGTACACTGTGTGTGTGAAATGCCTTTACTCACTGTTTGCTTGTGAGTATAATCTGTGCAGAATTTCATAGGATTATTAATTTTGTGCTTTACAGTATTGTACTATTTCTGTGATTTCTCCTCTTTTTCATGTGAATGGTGTCCCGCTCCCTTGTCACCTCTACCCACCACGAAACATTACAATTTGCAGGGCAGAAGACAGAGATCGCCGCACCACGCTGCCGGACCCCGTCGCAGGTAAGCACTCGACAGCCATCAAAATGCTCTCACCCGTGGCATGCGGGCGAGTGCATTTGTCGAGCCCTGATTATTATAATTACATGTAGCCACTGTCATGAGTCAGTTGGTTCCTTCTCCGTAAACGACCACCGCCAGTGTCTCTCAATCAGATCGTCTGCGAGGAGCGACCGCTTGCCCGGATGCAACAGTGTCTGTGGGGTCGTCGCCTGATGATATATAAAGTGCTGCCGCTCCGGGAGTTTATACGTTGCTAGGAGTAGTAACTCTATGCTTTGGGACATATCGCTGTCTTAACTCGGTGTGTGTGTGTATATATATATATATATATATATATATATATAGTATTCTATTAGTATTATATATATATAGTATGGCTATTAGTGTGTGTATATACTGTACATATATAAAATAATACATTTTGTTAACGTATGTATGCTGTAAAGCCATTTTTTAAGGTTAGTATATAGGTGCAGACAAGGGCAATTAAATTAAATGAGATTTCTGAGCCGGTTGGGACACTTGCATTGATTCATTTACTTGTTCACCAATGCAAACTGATCGTATTCAAAGTGTGATCCAAATGTAATTGAAGAAGAAAGGTACATTAGAGTTGTGTGTTTACCAACTACAGATTCATGCTGCCCAGCTCCTTGCATCACAATAGGAAAGTATCCCCGGACACTTATCAGCCTAGGTGGCTAGCCGCTCCCTGCTGGGAGGGGAGATAAGGTGTGACACCTAGGTCCTCTACACTCAATAGCCATGGAATCCTCCTTACATAAAAACACAGAACAAATCCACCCCCACCCTCCAGTGATAGAATTAGCCTTTGTGGAAACATTTGTTTCTGGGAGGTGTGCTTTCTTTTGTGTCCCTTGATAATCCTGTTATTTCGTTCTTAACCCCTTCACCTGCCACACATTATCAGACACCTCATGTGTCACACATGTTGGTGTCTTGCTGATTTGGAGTCTGCCTCACTGATAAATCACTCTTTAGCATCAGCTGCCCGATAGACTGATGGAGTATCACGGATACACATAATAAATAATGGCGCTTTCCCATGAAAATGTAGGAAAATGTTGGCCACGATCCCCAAATCTTACCAATGTCAGCCCTTGGAGGTTGATGTCTCTGTTTTATCCAGTTGCCGAACTGGTGCAGTCATCACAAATCCTAAAATCAGTTTAAAGGTGCAACAAGCAAATTTTAGCGCAACATTGATGCAAATTGCGTCATTTTTAGCTTCCGTTATCGTATCAAGCACTTTGTTCCACATTTTGCCCCATAAGCATCAGCTCGTGATTTGGGGATGGCCAGAAGAATAACATCAGGCCTGCACAACTCCAGTCCTCGAGGGCCGCAAACAGGCCAGGATTTCAGGATATCCCTACTTCAGCATAGCTGGCTGAATAAGTGGCTTAGTCACACTGAGCCACTAATTGAGCCAGCTGTGCTGAAGTAGGGATATCCTGAATACCTGGCCTGTTTGTGGCCCTCGAAGACTGGCGTTGTGCAGGCCTGAGTTACATGGTACACAGATTCTAATGAGAATTTGTGTGCCCCTGTGCATAATATTTTATCCCTTCAATCTGTGGCAAGACATCCACCAAGTTCCTGCTGGTATAAGGACGTGCGCCAGATGTAAGGAACAGTTTCTTACATTTCATGTCACAGAACTCCAGAAAATGGGCAGCGGCGGCAACTTGTCCACCGCCTCGTCGTCGTCCAGCATGCCCGGCAACCCTCACCCATTGGAAGAGCAGGTGGTGGTGGGAAGAAGCAGGGGAAGACGCTGGATAGATAAGCTGTGCAGAGGGAGCGCAACAACATTGTGGTGCGGAAGACCCGGGGACACAACGTGAGTGTCACATGATCTCCTAAAACAAAATTTTCTGTACATTTAATGTAGTGTTTCTTTTCCCCCAAATTTTTCATTAAATCAATGGTGCGTCTTAGTAATCAATGGAAATACGGTAATATGCTTTGATGCTGTTTCCCCGTGCTGGAGAAGATTTTAACCTCCATTGATTTAAAAGGATAATTTATCTCGCATACTAAATCGGGTCCCCTAGCCTGCCTTCCCAGACATCCCCCACTTGACATGAGGTGCCTGTTCAAAGTTCCATTTGCCATATTGGCACTTCATAGATTCAATGATAGCGTACAGGGCTTTCCAACGTCATAGGTTTCCTTGGCACACTTGAACAAACTTATGACACACCCACCAACATTGGCACATACAAATAGATACTCTATTTGTCTCAGTAGGTCAATGTGGGATAGAGGAGCTTCCAGCCAACTGACCCCACCGCACAATAACATGGCTAATTTACTATATGAGGTACTAGGGGAGCCCCTGCTGCAGCCACAAATGGATATAGATGTGAACGGTGCTTTGGGTGTGAACACAGTAGTAGAAAATGAAGAGAGAGAACCCAATGTAGCACTCAGGTTCACACTCTGGAGATGAGTGAATGATTTAAAACATAATCTTTATTAGTAGCAACGTATATAAAATAATTTACTATATGCAAAGATTCTATGATCAATAAAATGTGTATTTAACGATTTGTATATACTTATATACACACACATAATTGACGTTTTTTTAAACCCCCCCCAACCAGCTGATCATTAGCAGGTAAGTCTTTAATTAATAGGTACAGCTGGATTGAATAGGTACTGTACCTACTAAATACAGTACGTACAGTTGGGGGTATGTTATGATGCTGGAAAAGCTCTGTATCCTATAATTGTAATGTCTGAACAGCTGTTGATCTGCAAATAGATAAAATCTTGAAATCTATTTTTGGGGGGGGGGGGAGGGGGTGGTATATTTCTCCTTAGAACTTATATCACATATAAAAGTCACAAAGCATTATTTTGTGTATAGAAAGACACAGCTGTATTGTTTTAGCCCTAGAATTGACAAAACTCACAAGCAGATCGCATGAGCCCCATCAGAGGGTTTCTCCACCTTTTTTACATTGTGCTTCCCATGCTAGAAAATATCTTATTGCCTACCCAGCAAACTATTGCCATCAACAGTATTTCACAGATCCCAGGCAATATAGGTTCCTGTGGGGAACATGCGCTTAATAAGGACCCTTAAACTGAACCTCAGTGTGTGCAGTCAGCATGGGTGGTATAGCAGTCAATTACTGCGGGGACTTCCAGTCACACCCCACAATGCCTTGCCACTGTGGATGCAAAGCATTGTGGGGAGAGACGTTGGAAGCTCCTGCTGTAATTGACAGTTATACCACCCAAGCTAAGCTGCGGTTTGGGGCCACACAGGCTCAGGAGCCCACAATACTGCCTGAGATCCGCCATTACCGATTTTTTTGGCCTAACCCCTTGGAGACATTTCACAAACTTCTAGGGCAGTGTTTTTCAACCAGGGTTCCGCGAGCACTTCTCAGGGGTTCCGCGAGCACTTCTCAGGGGTTCCGCGAGCACTTCTCAGGGGTTCCGCGAGCACTTCTCAGGGGTTCCGCGGCCGCCAGGGGGAGAGAGCCGTGACAACTCTCCCATGCTGTGCCAGGGCCGGCGGCGCGGCAGCACCCCCACATAGCAGTGACCCAGCGGCTCCTGAGCTCAGCAGCAGCAGCAGCAGCCGCGCACTCACTGCTATATTTCCTCTCCCTGCCTGATCCGGTCGGCAGCGCTGACAAGAGAGAGGATTTTGAGAGGGCAGGCGCGCGTTATCGCAGTGTGTGTGTGTAAGTGGGAGAGTATGTGTGTGTGTGCGCGCAAGTGGGAGAGTGTGTGTGGGAGTGTGTGTAAGTGGGAGAGTGTATGTGTGCAAGTGGGAGTGTGTGTGTGCGCAAGTGGGAGTGTGTCTGTGTGTAAGTGGGAGAGTGTGTGTGTAAGTGGGGGTGTGTAAGTGTGAGTGTGTGCATGCGCAAGATGGAGTGTGAGAGGGGAGTATGAGCGTGAGGGCGGAGAGATGGGGGCGACGGTAGGGAGGGAGAGATGGGGGGCGACGGGGAGGTTGTGGGCGAGAGACGGGGCGGGGGTTCCCCAGAATGTCAAAATCGAATACTGGGGTTCCCTAACCAAAAAAAGGTTTTAAACCACTGTCCTAGGGGTTGGAAATCACTGCATTATCATAATACAGAAAGTAAATTACTGTATAGAGAGACTAAAGTTTATTTTTTAAGTGGGCAAAGAGGTGTGGGTAGCCGTGTTGCTCCTTTCTTCTATGTAGTAACTAAGGAGGGGGAGGTAGGAGGTGATATGATACTTTTTATTGGACCAACAAGCAGTTGATCTGTTCCAAGCTTCCCAACCTCTCTAGGTCCCAGGGTTAGCCCGATGATGGACCCCGAGAGGTTGGAAAGCTTGTAACATATCAGCTACATGTTGGTCCAATAAAAAGTGTCACATCACCTACTCCCTCCCCCCTTTTCTTTTTTTAAAGTGTTATATTAACCAGAATTATTGTTTTAACAGAGTATCAGGGGTAGCTTCAAATGATGGGCAGAGCGTGTTCATTTTCAGGGGACATGATTTCCTCTACAACAACCGCTGTTTAATAATAAGAAACAGATGTGGTAGAAAGGGGAATGAACTCCCCTCCAATGAATCACCGTGCCCGCATGTGTTACAAGATATTCCATGTCTCATTCAGAACGTGTATTCTCAGGATTAAATGGGACATAAAAACGGAGTTTGTGAACATGACGCATGACAAGTCGCAGGGCAGGCTTTGGGAGAATATGCATGGGCAACAGCATCATCAGATTAGAATTGTTGAAGGCTTCTGGGTAAATGAAGTGTGCAGACAGTGTTGCAGGCTTCGCTGGTTAAGGTTTTAGGGGAGAGGATCAATATTCAAGCATTCCAAGATAAATGCCACACCCCTGCTTTTTTTTCCAGTATATGAAGTAGGGCGTCACCAAAGGGCTAAAATTAACACTGTTCAGCTCCAAAGACCCCCTGCTTCCCATACAAGTTAAAAAAAAAGTGTGTGGAGGAAGGAAAAAAGTGTCCTGAACTAATCCTTTAAAGAGGCAATCAAATCTCAAAGTGGCATCTTTTAAAGCAGCACACCCCTCCCCCCCAGAAGCCTGTGCAAGTTTACCCTTAGGCCTCGGTCCCGCTGCGCTCGTTGGCGCGGGCGGCCATGTCGCGAGTTCCCCACCAGCAGGGGAATCCTCGCAAGCCGGTCCCGGTCCCCCCTGGCGGCACAGCTAACTACACGCTGTGGCGCGTCAGCCGCTAGGAGACACAAGAGAATGGTGTTTCCTAGCGTTGACGCGTCACGTGGTGTGGCTGTGAGCCAATGGGGAGGGGAGGCTTCGGGAGGAGGAGAGGCTTCGGGGAGCGGGGAGGAGTGTGGAGTGAAAGCAGGTGAGTGCATGTCTGTGTGTGTGTCTGAGTGCGTGCGTGCCTGTCTGTGTGTATGTGTGTGCCTGAGTGCGTGAGTGCCTGCCTCTGTCTGTGTGTGTGTCTGAGTGCGTGCGTGCCTGTCTGTGTGTGTGTATGTGTGTGCCTGAGTGCGTGAGTGCCTGCCTCTGTCTGTGTGTGTGTCTGAGTGCGTGCGTGCCTGTCTATGTGTGTATGTGTGTGCCCGAGTGCGTGAGTGCCTGCCTCTGTCTGTGTGTGTGTGTGTGTGTGTGTGTATGAGTGCGTGAGTGCCTGCCTGCCTGTGTGTGTGTGCGCGCGTGTGTGTGTATGAGTGCCTGCCTGCCTGTGTGTGTATGAGTGCCTGCCTGCCTGTGTGTGTATGAGAGCCTGTGTGTGTGTGTTTAAAGTTACCCTCAGCAGCTCCAGCCCGAGTCCGTGGAGGGAGGGGGGGGGGGGGAGAGTAGCGGGTCCCTCCGCTCAAGCCACGCCCCCCCTCCCTGTCAAGCCTCCCACTCCCACACTGCATGCAGTGCGGGCGCGCTGACTGAGGCAGCGGGGCCTCGGCCTTATATCATGTTGTTATCATGGCCTCTGAGCAGTTGCAAATAGGCACTGGGGGGTGTTTCATTTTAAACACCCGGATACTTCATATTTGAAAAGTGGATCTCTCTTGAACAAAGCATCAGATATTTAAAAAAAAAAAAAAAATACAAAAACAGCTTGGGCAACGAATGGGACGAGATATCTTAAAATAGAAAAATGAAACACTTAATAAATAAACCTTTAAAAATACTTTTGGTAACGAAATGCTGTGAAGGTTTTTCTTAAATCTTTCTCGCACGGCAGTTATAATTGGCTGTGGTTAGCTAGCCATTGTATGCTAGGTCCGCGCGCGCACGGAAGTGAGCGTGGAGCCGGGCGATAGCGGGGAAGACTGTGAAAAGTATGTATTCGCGCCGCTACTGCTCAGTCTGCAATGTGTGTGTGTGTGTGTGTGTGTGTGTGTGTGTATATATATATATCATATTGCACAATGTTAATAAATAATTTATTCCCACGTCTTTTTTTTATATTATATAATAATACACACACACCTTCCCCAGTGACACACAGACCACTTCAAAGTGACACAGTTACCCAGTGACACACACACACAGCTTCCCCAGTGACACACAAACACACAGACCACTTCAGTGACACACAGTTACCCAGTGAGAGACACACAAACCGGGGTTGCCACCTCTCCGGGTTTCACCCGGAGACTCCGGGTTTGGCATCCCCTTCTCCGGGCTCCGGGTTTGTCCCTGAAATCTCCGGGTGGGCGGGTTGTTGCAGACAGGGCAGCACAGTAAGTGAGTTCGCATTGCTACATCACTCACAGATCCTCTGCATTTCTCACGGGACTGTCTGTGTGCACTTCACTGCCTACTACATCCGGGTCACAGCCCTATGCTCTACTGCACATGCTCACAGGTAGGGGATCATGGGAGTTGTAGTTTTTATTAGACAAGATCGATTGGCACATAAGCAACACAGTAACATTCTTAGAAACCCTGCTAGAGAACACACACCACCCCCATGTATCTTATCTCCTCTCTCCCTTCTCCCCCCCTGCACTAAGACATAACTGGTATGTCTATTTGATGCGGCGCATTCATTGACGTCAGCGTTGCTGCAATAGGTACCAGGAGTGTACGGCTATTAGTGTGGGTAACAAGCCCCATAGCCAGTAGTGCGGGAGTATTTGTGTTCCAGATTCCACTATGTTAACCCCTGGATCCTAACGGCTTATATAAAGTGCTGCCGCTCCGGCGAGCTGACATCATCCGGCGACGACCCCACGGAGACCGTTGCATCTGGGCAAGAGAACGCTCCTCGCAGACGATCTGATTGAGACACACCGGAGGTGGTCGTTTACGGAGAAGGAACCGGCTGACTGGTGATAGTGGTTACATGCACCTCAAACATGCCCTGCTTTAAAAGGTTTAGAATTCAGTGCGTGCGATACTTACCACATGTACTTGGTCACTTTTTAATAATATGTCTACACAGAGTTGTGCGTTGTCTGTTCTTTTCATATACGCTACAAGGTGCTGAGTCATCTTTAATGGCGAGCAGCAGACTCTCACACTATTAATGTAGGAGGTTACCTATTTATTTGGTCACTTTATCAGCTTATATTATAAGGGTCGTTGGATTTTATTAAATCCCAGGGTTTGGGAGGTGAATCCTCCATTGTTTTAAGTGGCATTTTTATTCATAATGAATCTTGTGCTGTTCCTTGAACAAAGTGTAAAACGTTGATACATCCCCCCCCCCCCTGCAACAACAAACAATGATCTGTTATCAGATCATGTAGAACGTCAAAAACAACATTTTGATTGCCAAACACCCCTTTTTAAAATGTATTTATTTAATGTCGATGTAGACATGACTCACATTCTGAATAGTCACCACATGTTGTAATTCAATAATTTATTAGCAATATACTGTAAAGGCAGTAACAGTCCGTAGCAAGAACTAGCATCAAATAACAAAATCATAAAAGCAAAATACATTAATTCCTGAGTCTCCGCTGCCTGCAGCAGCCCCAGGATCACAGTGTGATGATGAATGAGGGTACAGAGGTAGACAAGAACATAACACTACTGTTTTGACACTGAGTAAGGCTGTTAAAATAATCCAAAGGTGCCTTAAGGCTATAGCTAAGCATTGCAAAACAGTCCAGTAGCAGATGACTGCTGCTGAGTGCTCTCAGGTTCAATACTCTTAGATGGAGAGTGCTGGGGAACGGAAAGAAACAGAGATAGTAATAGAGGGCTCTGGCAATGCAGCGATTGTCTAAAGGAACAGGAATGGAGATGCTGGACCCTATTCAATAAGCTGTGAAGGCATCATCCCTATGCTGGTAAATAGGACTACAATCTCCTTCAGCATGGGAAAGACTGCTCCACAGCATATTAAATAAAAGGCACAGGACATCCTAGGAATTTCGTTACGGAAAAAGTGTAAGCCTCAGAATAGAGCAACAGGGAGGAAGAGGATGTTATGCAGAGTGATGCGAGGTTATGGGAGAGATGGGACTTCAGTGTGCTGGTCACACAGGATGAGAATACATAATTGAGAGCTCAATGAGACAGAGCGGCCAAACTCTTTACCACTGGAAAATCAGGAATATGAGCAACTATGACAGCATCAAACTTAATGCATGTGCTTTATACACTAAACACAAAGCATAAGTGACATTTTCAATTGGACGGGCAGTTCAATGGGTGCAAATGACCCAGAATAACTTAATCTGGTAAATTCTGCACTTGTCCATCTGTTGAACATGAGATCTCTAGAATGCAACTAGCGAGAGAGAGTGCTCCACAATAGAGCTATCGGTTTAATACTGTCCATTTCAGGCGTGGCTGGGTAGGCCTGTGAATAAAGCCTCAGCCGCACCATGCCTTCAATAAATAAATACTCTTCATGCACAGACAACATGAGACCGATATCCGGGAATCCTTAAAAGCCCTGAGACAAATGAATAAGACAGAGACTGAAGTCTGCATTGCATAATGTAACCGCTTCAGCAGGAAGACAACAAGAAAAAGCCAAGTGTCCAAGAGAGAAATGCTGTTCCTTAGGGCCACAGAAAAAAGTACCATGAAACAGACTTAAAAGTTGTGCAGCCCAGAAGCTGCATGTTTGCAGTGCAATATCTGTTGTGTCCTTCACAGGATATGTCCAACAGTCACAGCAGCACTGTTTTCCAGCGAGCGTTACTGATTTTTAATTAAAATAAAAACCGTCCACAAAGACCGCGAGAGCGTTAAATCTGAGGATTTGCCCTTTGCCGGAATGATCTCCTTGATCACAGCACAGACCTCAGTTTTATAGCCTTCTTCTGCCCTATAAGTTAAGACAATAGTTGTGCATCTAAATTACTTGATTGCATTGCTCCCTAAGGGTGATGTACTGTAACCAATTTCGATTCTTCACTCGAGTTCGTGAGGCAGAGACACAGTAATTCAACAAGTGATCGTTTCTCGGGTGAAACAAATGGCAGGATTCCACTTCCTTCTTTGTCAGGGAAGGATCTTGGTCACCTGCTCCAGTTACTAAAGTGATGTTCTGGACTGGTCACAGACCGGACACTGCAGCGCTTCTTCACAATCATGTTGATGTAAGCTCTCATAATCTTTGTGATCTCTCCCACCTGGAAACACAGGACGGAAACACGTGAATCAAGAAATTCTGTGTGCACCCAAACAAGAAAGCACAATTCTAAAAAAAATAAAGGCAGCATCAAAAATAAAATGAGTGTTTTTGAAATATAATACAGTGAGTGAATTCAATTCTGCCCGAGACACAAAATATCAAAGAAAACCAAGGATTTAATAGCGTGAGGTTCTACAAAGACAAAAAAGTAAGACTCGGTGAGTGAAGTTGTTCTCATCTCACAGAGCGCATGCGCATAATATCATGTAAAAGCATATTTCTCAAAGGCAAATACATAAAAAGCAAGTGGCCTGAAGACGACCAACACAAGTTCTACCTTGCCAAGTTTGAAGAAAACCCAAGTACTGTACACAGTTTTAGTTACACAGGACCAGGAAAGAAACCTTAAAAATGCCAACGCTTAAATTCCACTTCACGTTGTTGTTTTTTTTTAGTTAAGAGTCACATCTGGAAGAACAAAAATGGTGCCAATTACTCTACTAAATTAAAAAATTTGTTGCCGCCTAAATTTCCAACGTGACTTTGCATAAATCCTTTTTCTTTCCCGCCATGTGTCTGAGGCACCACAGTTAGATGGTGACCTCTGCAGCGCAGGAGATTGTTCCTACAGCAGAACATAAATGGACAGTACTATACAATAAAGCTACACACCATATGCAAATACTTACACTCCCATACTAAGCAAAGCTAAATGCTGCATCCAAACCCCACCAGCACAAGTCTGTATACAAGACCTACCTGAGTCGTTTCAAAGAACATCTCCCTGTCGTCTACAGTGATTTTGAAGGTGTTGGGCTGAGGTGCTCCGAAGAAGATAATATGTTCGTACTGAAAGGTTTCCAGTGGCTTCGGATCGCCTCGCTTGTAAACGGACACGTTCTCTGCACTTACCCCAAGCCACAAGTCATTGGGAAAGCCCCCTTCCTTGTACTGCATGAAACAAGCACCGAACCCAGATTAGTGATCACGAGATAGCACCGATCTGAGAGACACCAGTAAGATGTCCAAGATGGACCAAAGTATTGGACTGTAAAGTGTTGTATTCTCAACAGACAGGAGAGAAGAGGCAAAGCAGGTGTGTATGACAGGACATTATATGAATGAGGAGACAACAAACAAAATCTCATATAAACCACGGACATGAAATGACAATTACAGAAAAAAGAATAAAAATAGGTGTGTCATGTTGTATAAGCTGATGTGCCTAGTCACACAGAGTATTGGCAAATTTGGCACAGAAATAGTGTGCGTGCGTATATATATATATATATATATATATATATATTTGTGAAAGTGTTCTATGTGGCCGTGTCTGTATGTATCTCCCTGTGTCCCTCCCTGTGTCCCTAGCGGCAATCCCATTGGCTCTCTTGGCCCGCCCCCGCACACCTCTCATTGGCCGGACACACACACTCACACAGAGATACACACACACACACACACACACACGGAGACACACACAGGCAGGACACTGAGACACACACAAAGATACACACACACACTGAGATACACACACACACACACACACACACACACACACACTGAGATACACAGACAGGACACAGATAGACAGACAGGACACACACACACATATACAGACAGGACACACACACCACCCCCCCTCCCCCCCCCCCCCCCCCCCCCCCCCCATCACGTGTGCGCCGCCCTGCACCGGCTCCAGACAGAGGGGAAGCGCGGCCCTCCTACCCTAGCCGCTCCCTTGCCTCCCCGGCGCTACCTCCCCCTCAGGTAAGTCACTGCGCGTCCCGCCTCAGCTTATGGCGCCAGTAACTCTCCCATTTCATGTGCGCAGCCTCGCGCCTCAGGCCCACACAGGAACACACAGGGCGCTTCCTGCCGCCG